>ONZH01007410.1:0-44544 GCA_900303285.1 Rhinella marina
AGCAATCACTGAAACGATGTTAGCTTGGTCCTTTTAAGGCAGGGCTGCAATGATGTTGAAATGTGTTTTTGGGGGATAAAGTTCATTTTCTAGGCAAATATTGACTTTGCAAGTAATTGCTGTTAAGCTGATCACTCTTTATAACATTCTTGAGTAATATGCAAATTGCCATTATAAAACTGAAGCAGTAGACTTTGTAAAAATTAATATTTGTATCATTCTCAAAACTTTTGGCCATGACTGTAGATATGACTGGCACTACCACAGCTCCCTCCACAGCATACGCTTAAACCACTCCACATACCTGCACTTAGGAGATTCATCCAACCCGGAGACCTGTGGTGCTACCAACTTGCAGGAGGCAGAAGAACTGCTAAATTACGATAGTCGATATGTTTTTAACATTATTTATTAAAATGTATTTATTTAAAAAAATTCCAAATTTACAGAAAATTTGGAAAAATACACTATTTTTCTAATGTGAATTTCTCTGCTTTTAAGACAAATAGTGATACTTCCTAAATAGCTATTAACCCGGGCGACATGGTGATTTTCCATTTTTGAATATTTTCAATTTTTACTCCCTGCCTCCCCATAGGCATAACTTTTTTATTTTCCATTCACATAACATAACAGTACTGAGTGTGAATTTGTGGAGTGACTGCAAATAACTGTCTATAGTTTTATTGCAAAGGTCTTTGTTTAGTGCTTGCATTTGTAATAACATTTAAACCCATTTTTTTTCCTGCTGTGTACCTGGTGAAGGGGAGTGGTTTTGCAATCCCAGGTGGCTATAAGGCTCCATGCAGACGACCGTATTTCACGGCCCGATACGGGGAGCGCATGGCGTCATTGTTGCTATGACGCCGTGCGCTTCCTGAGGATGCCGCCATACAGTAAACACCCTTTAAGGCCCCATTCAGACGACCGTGTTTCACTGTACGGCGGAGGCCTCAGGAAGTGCACGGAAGTATCACTATTTGTCTTAAAAGCAGAGAAATTCACATTTAGAAAATAGTGTATTTTTCCAGATTTTCTGTAAATTTGGAATTTTTTTTTAATTTGAATGGGGCCTAAATTACATAGCTAAACTCTTATAGAGCTTGCTCTGACATTGGGCTTGCTGTGTAAGTGGGCTGTGTATAAGTGCAGTTAAAAAAAAACGAAGTTTAAAGGGGTATTCTCATCTTAGACAATGGGGGCATATCGCTAGGATATGCCCCCATTGTCTTATAGGTGCGGGTCCCACCGCTGCGACCCGCACCTATATCCAGAACGGAGCGCGGAGCGCCTGGAGGACCCCGGCCGGCCACCACCAGGCGCAGCTCCCCGCTGCGCTCATAGAAATGAATGGGAGCGCAGCGCGCAAGTGCGGCCACCGCTCCCTTTCATTTCTATGGAGCCGACGGAAGTTCGGCGGCCCCATAGAAATGAATGGAGGGCGGCTGCGCATGCGCAGTGCGCCCTCATTCAGTTCGGGGGCTCCGTTCTGGATATAGGTGCGGGTCCCAGCGGTGGGACCCGCACCTATAACACAATGGGGGCATATTCTAGCGATATGCCCCAATTGTCTAAAATGAGAATAACCCTTTAAGGCCCCATTCAGACGACCGTGTTTCACTGTACGGCGGCGGCCTCAGGAAGCGCACAGCTTCATAGCAACCAATGACGCCGTGCGCTCCCGTCCTCTGGGGCAGCACAGGCCGGGCTTTCACGGCCCGTATATGGCCGTGAAACACGGTCATCTGAATGGGGCCGAAGACAAGGAGCAAAAAAGTAAGGTTGGGAGAGATTTTCCTTGTGTGTTGTTAACTTGATTTAATCTAGTTCTCCAGCTACAGCAAACCAAAAATTATTGCATATTTACTGTTTTTCTGTACTGTACTGTATATTCCCATCTAGCAGGTGCTCCATGGACAATGCTACTAAGTGTGTGTCCTGTGCAATGTATGCATGCCTTGAAGAGCCATTCGAGGGTGAATACATTTGCACTAGATGCAATCACGTTGCATATTTGGAAGCCCAGATCTTGGATCTAAATAAGCAGCTTGGCATACTTAGGGGTATTAAACACCTGGAGAGAGGCTTAGACCTCACAGTGCAGGCACTGGCTGGGGTCAGTGAAGAGGAGGAGGATGGAGAAGGGCAAGAGCAGGACTATCAGGTCAGCAGTTGGGTTAATGTAGTAAGGAGGGGTAGAGGGAAAAGTGCCAGGGAGGCTAGTCCTGAGCTGGAACGCCCTAGTAAATATGCCTGTTTGGCCTGATATTAGGGATGAAAGCCCAGGACCAGCGACACTGCAGCAGGCCTGTTTCTCCTAGAAACCAGGAGGATGACCGCTGCAGGAAGGATGGGAAAAGGAGAGCAGCAAAGGCCAGACCGATACTGGTGGTAGGGGACTCTATTATTAGGCGGACAGACAGGTCATCTGTCGCCGAGACCGTGAATGCCGAACAGTGTGTTGTCTCCCGGGTGCTCGGGTTCGGCATATCGCGGATCGGATTTACAGATTGCTGGGTGGGGCTGGGGAAGACCCAGCGGTCATGGTACACGTTGGCACCAATAACAAAGTCAGGGGGAGATGGAAGGTCCTTAAAAATGATTTTAGGGAACTAAGAGAGAAGCTCAAGTCCAGGACCTCCAAGGCAGTGTTTTCAGAAATACTACCAGTGCCACGAGCGTCACTAGAGAGACAACGGGAGATTAGGGAGTTAAATAAGTGGCTCAGAGGCTGGTGCAGGAAGGAAGGGTTTGGGTTCATGGAGAACTGGGCTGACTTCTCTGTCAGCTACAGACTCTACAGGAGGGACGGGCTGCACCTAAATGGTTAGACGGCTGGAGGAGCTTTTAAACTAGGATCTGGGGGGAGGATGGGGGGTAATACTAATAAGGGGGTAGATAGTGTAGATAGAGAGTGGGTCATAGGAGGGGAGAGTGGGGGGTTAGTGGGGGTTGGGATTAGTGAGGAATGTAGGGAGAATATTGGGCAAAACATCAACCAAAGTAACCCAAAAACCCCGGATATTCACTTTACAGGTGATGGTAATTTAAAAAGTGGGGTAAAAATATACATAGACCTCTTAAGTGTATGTACACTAATGCCAGAAGCCTGACTAATAAAATTGGTGAACTGGAATTAGTGATGTGTGAGGAGAACTATGACATAGTGGGAATAACTGAGACATGGCTGAATGATAGCTATGACTGGGTGGTTAATGTACAGGGTTACAGTCTGTTTAGAAAGGATCGTCAAAACCGGCGAGGGGGAGGGGTCTGCCTTTATGTAAAGTCCTGTCTAAAGCCCACACTCCGGGAAGATATAAGTGAGGGACATGAAGATGTGGAGTCACTGTGGGTAGAAATAAATGGAGCCAAAAACAATAATAAAATACTAATAGGAGTTTATTATAAACCCCCTAGTATACCAGAGCCCATAGAAAATCTACTTCTAAACGAAATAGTCGAGGCGGCAAATCATAATGAGGTTGTTATTATGGGGGACTTCAACTACCCAGATATAGAAACTGGGAAACTGAAACCTGTATATCTCATAAAGGAAACAGGTTCTTGGAAATAACCAAAGACAATTACCTTTCCCAACTGGTTCAGGACCCGACTAGAGGGACGGCCATACTGGACTTAGTATTAACCAATAGACCTGACAGAACAACAGATGTGCAGGTTGGGGGACACCTGGGAAATAGTGACCATAATATAATAACCTTCAAATTGTCATTCAAAAGAGTGTTTCTTCAGGGAGGAACAAAAATACCAAACTTCAAAAGAGCAAAATTTAGCCAACTAAGAGAGGCCATAGGCCTAACTAACTGGGACAAAGTCCTCAAAAATAAAAATACAGCCACAAAATGATATATTTTTAAAAGCATCCTAATATCTAATTGTGAGAGGTACATACAGTACAGACCAAAAGTTTGGACACACCTTCTCATTCAAAGAGTTTTCTGTATTTTCATGACTATGAAAATTGTAGATTCACAATGAAGGCATCAAAACTAAGAATTAACACATGTGGAATTATATACTTAACAAAAAAGTGTGAAACAACTGAAAATATGTCTTATATTCTAGGTTCTTTAAAGTAGCCACCTTTTGCTTTGATTACTGCTTTGCACACTCTTGGCATTCTCTTGATGAGCTTCAAGAGGTAGTCACCTGAAATGGTATTCCAACAGTCTTGAAGGAGTTCCCAGAGATGCTTAGCACTTGTTGGCCCTTTTGCCTTCACTCTGCGGTCCAGCTCACCCCAAACCATCTGGATTGGGTTCAGGTCTGGTGACTGTGGAGGCCAGGTCATCTGGCGTAGCACCCCATCACTCTCCTTCTTGGTCAAATAGCCCTTACACAGCCTGGAGGTGTGTTTGGGGTCATTGTCCTGTTGATAAATAAATGATGGTCCAACTAAACGCAAACCGGATGGAATAGCATGCCGCTGCAAGATGCTGAAGGTAGGCATGCTGGTTCAATATGCCTTCAATTTTGAATAAATCCCCAACAGTGTCACCAGCAAAGCACCCCCACACCATCACACCTCCTCCTCCATGCTTCACGGTGGGAACCAGGCATGTAGAGTCCATCCGTTCACCTTTTCTGCGTCGCACATAGACACGGTGGTTGGAACCAAAGATCTCAAATTTGGACTTATCAGACCAAAGCACAGATTTCCACTGGTCTAATGTCCATTCCTTGTGTTCTTTAGCCCAAACAAGTCTCTTCTGCTTGTTGCCTGTCCTTAGCAGTGGTTTCCTAGCAGCTGTTTTACCATGAAGGCCTGCTGCACACAGTCTCCTCTTAACAGTTGTTGTAGAGATGTGTCTGCTGCTAGAACTCTGTGTGGCATTGACCTGGTCTCTAATCTGAGCTGCTGTTAACCTGCGATTTCTGAGGCTGGTGACTCGGATGAACTTATCCTCCGCAGCAGAGGTGACTCTTGGTCTTCCTTTCCGGGGGCGGTCCTCATGTGAGCCAGTTTCTTTGTAGCGCTTGATGGTTTTTGGGACTGCACTTGGGGACACTTTCAAAGTTTTCCCAATTTTTCGGACTGACTGACCTTCATTTCTTAAAGTAATGATGGCCACTAGTTTTTCTTTACTTAGCTGCTTTTTTCTTGCCATAATACAAATTCTAACAGTCTATTCAGTAGGACTATCAGCTGTGTATCCACCTGACTTCTGCCCAACACAACTCATGGTCCTAACCCCATTTATAAGGCAAGAAATCCCACTTATTAAACCAGACAGGGCACACCTGTGAAGTGGAAACCATTTCAGGTGACTACCTCTTGAAGCTCATCAAGAGAATGCCAAGAGTGTGCAAAGCAGTAATCAAAGCAAAAGATGGCTACTTTGAAGAACCTAGAATATAAGACATATTTTCAGTTGTTTCACACTTTTTTGTTAAGTATATAATTCCACATGTGTTAATTCATAGTTTTGATGCCTTCAGTGTGAATCTACAATTTTCATAGTCATGAAAATACAGAAAACTCTTTGAATGAGATGGTGTGTCCAAACTTTTGGTCTGTACTGTACCTTATGGGAATAAAAGGTTAAGGAACAAGAAAAAACCAATGTGGATAAATAGAACTGTAAAGAAAGCAATAAATGACAAAAAGAAAGCATTTAAATCACTAAAACAGGAGGGTGGCGAGTAGAGTTGTCACGATACCAAAATTTTGATTCGATTTCGATACCAAGAAAAAGTATTCGATACTCGATACCATTCGATACCATACCGAAAAAATAAAACACAAAAAATCTGTGTGCCCCATCAGACCTCAGATCAGCCCACTGTGCCAGCATCAGACCTCAGATCAGCCCACCGTGCCCCCATCAGACCTCAGATCAGCCCACCGTGCCCCCATCAGACCTCACATCAGCCCACCATGCCCCCATCAGACCTCACATCAGCCCACCGTGCCCCCATCAGACCTCAGATCAGCCCACCATGCCAGTATCAGACCTCAGATCAGCCCACCATGCCCCCATCAGACCTCACATCAGCCCACCGTGCCAGCATCAGACCTCAGATCAGCCCACCGTGCCCCCATCAGACCTCAGATCAGCCCACCATGCCGCCATCAGACCTCAGATCAGCCCACTGTGCCCCCATCAGACCTCAGATCAGCCCACCGTGCCCCCATCAGACCTCAGATCAGCCCACCGTGCCCCATCAGACCTCAGATCAGCCCACTGTGCCCTCATCAGACCTAACATCAGGCCACTGTGCCCCCATCAGACCTAACATCAGCCCACTGTGCCCCCATCAACCTCAGATCAGCCCGCTGTGCCCCCATCAGACCTCAGATCAGCCCACCGTGCCCCCATCAGACCTCAGATCAACCCACCGTGCCCCCATCAGACCTCAGATCAGCCCACCGTGCCCCCATCAGACCTCAGATCAGCCCACCGTGCCCCCATCAGATCTCAGATCAGCACACTGTGCCCCCATCAGACCTCAGATCAGCCCATTGTGTCCCATCAGACCTCAGATCAGCCCACCGTGCCCCCATCAGACCTCAGATCAGCCCACTGTGCCCCCATCAGACCTAACATCAGCCCACTGTGCCCCCATCAACCTCAGATCAGCCCACTGTGCCCCATAAGACCTCAGATCAGCCCACTGTGCCCCCATCAAAATCAAATAAAAAAATCTCTTACCTGTCCTGCGCCGCGTGTCCAGCGCTCCTCTTCTTCTGTTCCCGGCACTGCACTGTCACCTGACTGCGTGCAGCGTCAGGTCAGAGTGCGTGCACTATGTCCTGACGCTGTACGCGGTCAGGACAGTGCAGCGCGGGCCCGGAGAAGAAGAAGAGCGCCGGACCCGGAGTGGAGCCGCGGCGCAGGACAGGTAAGAGAATTTTTTATTTTAGCATCGCAAAATAGGAAATTCCGGTACCATATCGATACTGGTATAAAAGTATCGATTCAGTATCGAATTATCGTTACCCGAGGCAACCCTAGTGGCGAGGAAGCATTGAAAAACTATAAGGAAAAAAATAGAATATGTAAAAGACAAATAAAAGCAGCCAAACTAGAGACCGAGAGATTAATCGCCAAAGACAGTAAAACTAACCCGAAAATGTTCTTTAATTATATAAATGGTAAAAAGTATAAACCCCAAGGTGTCTGCCCCTTACAGAGTAATGAGGAGGGAGTTGCAGAGAGCGATGAGGAGAAAGCAAAGCTATTAAATATTTTTTTCTCCACGGTGTTCACTGAGGAAAATAAACTGTCAGATGAAATGCAGAATATAAAAGTAAATTCCCCATTAAAAGTGCCGTGTCTGACCCAGGAAGAAGTAGAGCTGCGTCTTAAAAAGATTAAAATAGACAAATCGCCAGGACCGGATGGCATACACCCCCGTATCCTAAAAGAATTAAGTAATGTCATAGCCAGACCCTTATTTCTGATATTTAAGCACTCTATACTGACAGGGAGTGTTCCAGAGGATTGGCGCATAGCAAATGTGGTGCCAATATTCAAAAAGGCTCCAAAAACAGAGCCTGGAAACTATAGGCCGGTAAGTTTAACATCTGTCGTGTGTAAACTGTTTGAAGGTTTTCTAAAAGATGCTATCTTGGAGTACCTCAATTAAAATAAGCAAATAACTCCATATCAGCATGGCTTCATGAGGGATCGGTCATGTTAAACCAATTTAATCAGTTTCTATGAGGAGGTAAGTTCTAGACTGGACCGCAGCGAATCAATGGATGTCGTATATCTGGACTTCTCCAAAGCATTTGACACGGTACCACATAAAAGGTTAGTATATAAAATGAGAATGCTTGGACTGGGAGAAAATGTCTGTATGTGGGTAAGTAACTGGCTCACTGATAGAAAACAGAGGGTGGTTATTAACGGCACATTCTCAGATTGGGTCACTGTCACTAGTGGGGTACCACAGGGGTCAGTATTGGGCCCTATTCTCTTCAATATATTTATTAATGATCTTGTAGAAGGCTTGCACAGTAAAATATCAATTTTTGCAGATGACACTAAACTGTGTAAAGTAATTAACACAAGAGGACAGTACACTGCTACAGAGGGACCTGGATAGATTGGAGGCCTGGGCAGAGAAGTGGCAGATGAGGTTTAACACTGACAAATGTAAGGTTATGCACATAGGAAGGAATAATACAAGTCACCAGTACATACTAAATGGTAAAACACTGGGTAACACTGACATGGAAAAGGACCTAGAAATTTTGGTGAACAGCAAACTAAGCTGTAGAAACCAGTGTCAGACAGCTGCTGCCAAGGCCAATAAGATAATGGGTTGCATCAAAAGGGGCATAGATGCCTGTGATGAGAACATAGTCCTGCCACTTTACAAATCACTAGTCAGACCACACATGGAGTACTGTGTACAGTTCTGGGCTCCTGTGAACAAGGCAGACATAGCAGAGCTGGAGAGGGTTCAGAGAAGGGCAACTAAAGTCATAACTGGAATGGGTGCACTACAGTACCCAGAAAGATTATCAAAATTAGGGTTATTTACTTTAGAAAAAGACGACTGAGGGGAGATCTAATAACTATGTATAAATATATCAGGGGTCAGTACAGAGATCTCTCCCATGATCTTTTTATCCCCAGGACTGTGACTGTGACGAGGGGACATCCTCTGCGTCTGGAGGAAAGAAGGTTTGTTCACAAACATAGAAGAGGATTCTTTACGGTAAGAGCAGTAAGGCCCCATGCAGACGACCGTATCAGGCCGTGAAAGCCCGGCCTGTGCTGCCCCAGAGGACGGGAAGCGCACGGCGTCATTGGTTGCTATAACGCCGTGCGTTTCCTGAGGCCGCCGCCGTACAGTGAAACACCCGTTTTTCACTGATGGTTGCTTAGAGATGTTGTTTGTAAACCTTCAGTTTTTTATGACGCGCGTGAAAAACGCATCAAAACTTATTGCACCCATACGGAAAAAACTGAACAACTGAATGCAATCGCAGACAAAAACTGACTGAACTTGATGGTAAAATGGTGCGAGTTTTCTTGAATGCACCCTGAACGCATCCGGACCTAATCCATCACGCTCGTGTGAAAGAGGCCTAAGACAATAAAAGCATTTGTCTCCATTTTTTTTTTTTTTTTTTTTTTTGGGCGATTGTCTTAGTGGCTAATTTTTTTGCGGGATGAAGTGATGGTTTGATTGGTACCATTTTGGGGTACATACGCATTTTAGAACACTTAGTGTTGCACTTTTTGTTCTGTAAGGTGACAAAAATGGCTTTTTTGGCACAGTTTTTATTTATTTATTTATTTTCACAATGTTTTTCTGACGGGGTATATTATGGGATATATTTATAGAGCCGGTCATTACAGACGCAACAATACTTAATATGTGTGTTTTTTCTTTTTTTACTATTTTTTATTATAAAATCAGGGGAAAGGGTAGTTTTTTTTACTTGAAACTTTATTTTTTATTATTAAAAACATTTGTTTATTGTAATGCATTGCCTGTTAATGTATTACACTGAGTAATACACTATTATGTTGCCTAGGAGACCCAGCCTGGGGCTGGATCTCCTGGGCTTACATAGAAGGCAGGTCCCGATGCCTCAGCAAGGCATTGGGTTGCCTTTTCACCCATCGGGTTCCCGTCACCGCAGCGTGGGTACCCGATGGGATCTCTCACTGACCGCAATCCCCTTCTATAACGCGGTCAGCGCTGACCGTCGCATAGAAGGGGTTAATCCACTTGCATCTGCCTTTGCAGCGATGCCGGTGGATACAGCAGGGCCTGGCTATCAGTGATTGCCAGACCCCTGGAGTGATTGGGCACGCACCGCTCCGGTGCCTGCCCGATCACCATGACGTAATTGTACTTCAATTCGCGGCAGGTCCCCTGCCGCCATGACGTACTATTACATCATGTGTCAGGAAGGGGTTAATATTACATACAATGCAGTGGAAAGCTGAAATTTCCAAATGAGGTAGAATCAGGAAAAAATGCAATTGCGCCATAGGGTTATGTTTTTATAGTGTTGCCTATGCAGTAAAACGGACCTGTTTCTATTATTCTCCGGATCTGTTATATCCAGATACAACATTTACATACATACCGGATACTACATTTATATAGTTTTTCCTGTGCTTTAATATTAAAAAAAAGGATACTTTTTTTTGCATATTTAACTTTTGACCCCTATAACTCATTTTTGGGGCAATCTGTAGTTTTTATTGATAATTTTTTTTTTATAAGTGTGTATGACTTTTTGATCACTTTTTATTCCATTTTTTGAGGAGATGAAGCGATGAAAAAACTTTAAATTGGCCAATTTGAATTTTGTTTTCTTTTTGGTCATACACTGTATGCAATAAATACGTTTATACTTTAGTAGTTCAGGCATTTTTGAATGTGACGGTGCATATGATCTTTATTTATTTTTATTGTTTGTTTATTTTAATTATGGGGAAAGGGGAGTGATTTTCATTTTTTTAATTGTATTTTTATTAAAGGACAACAAGGAAAAGTGCTAGAGTGTACAAAGTTAACCACAAAGTCAACCATCGCAAATAAGTTCACAATGTACAATAAATGAGAGTTATCATGACAAATTACAGTAGAGCAATCTTGAAAATAATAACAACAGGGGTCTTGTTGCCTGTATTTCAAACAGGATAGAGACCAGATTCAGTTGAAACATTAGATAGGGGAGGAACAGTACTGACGAAGTGCTGATCGAAGGACCAGCACATCACATGAGACATACAACATTAACACTAAGACAGGTGGGTTGGAAAGGAAGGAGGGGGGAAGGATCAGTGAGCCATAATATAAGGGGGGGGAGGAGTTAAGGTAATCTATTAAGCCAGTAATTATCCCATACATCCCAAATAGCGTAAAACAAGTCGACCTTATCCTGGTACAAAGCAGTGGAGTATTCCATGGTGCGGATCTCAACCACCCTGGAATATAAATCCGAGAGGGTCGGAGTGCTAGTTTGCTTCCAAAACCGAGGGATAAGGCAGCTAGCAGCTGTCAGGACCTGAGTAATTAGCTTACGGATATTGGTCTTAAAATTTTTGGGGAAGACATTCAATAAGAAAGGAAGGGGATCTACGGGGAAGTCACATTCAAAAATATCCGTAAGTAAGGTGCTAACTGTCATCCAGAATGGGTATATATTAGGACAGTCCCAAAAAATGTGCCACAGGGTTCCCACGCGAGTCTGACACCTCCAACACTTATCTGACACTGTTGGGAGTAGCCTATGGAGGAGAGCGGGAGTATGTTACCAATGCATCAGAATTTTGTATTGGTTTTCCTGAGCTAAAACTGACATGGAGGACTTTGCAGCTCTCCTCCATATGAGACTCCAGGTAGTGTCGTGAAGCACCTTACCCAGGTATTCCTCCCATTTTACAATGTAGGGGTGTCTGATGAGCCTATCCGTATGTGGGTTAATTAGTATCAGGTATATCCCTGAAATTAGTCCCTTAGTGTGTACCCCATTCCTACATATCCTCTCAAAGGCCGTGGGCAGAGAGACAGAAAGACCCGAAAATGTGGATTGTGCAAAGTGTCTAAGTTGCGTATAGAAAAAAGCCGCCGTAGAGGGGAGATTATATTTAGACTGAATGGCTGAAAAAGACAATAATTCCCTGGTAACTGGGTCTACAATATCTGCGAATCTGAAGACCTGTGCCCTAAACCAAGCTCTCGTGGCTGAGGCCAACAAGCTAGGCGGTAGAGAAGGATGATGTAAAAATGAAGTCATCACTGAATTGCATGATACCAGGGGAAATTTAGCACTACATGCGCGCCAAATCAATCTTGTGCACCTCATTGGACCCAAGAGCTCCTTGTCCGGAGGATCGCTACAAGGGCCAGACCATAGCAATGAGTTAGGGTGGATAGGCACCAACCATAGTCTCTCAATCTGCATCCAAACAGAGTAGGGATGCAAAGAGGCCCAGGCAGGAATATAACGCAGTTGAGCTGCCCAATAATATTTTATGAAGTCCGGAACTGCCAATCCACCCTGACACCTGCCGGACAAAAGAACCTTCCTAGAGATTCTGTGCCTCTTATGGGCCCAAATAAATTTAAGTATGTGGGACTGGAAGGACCTAAGGTCTCCCAGGGGGATCATAATAGGCAAGGTCTCAAAAAGATACAAGATCTTAGGGAGTATGGTCATTTTAACAGCCGCAATACGTCCCAGTAGAGAACGTGGTAGTGTTTGCCATTTAGATAAAAGTGTTTTAATCTCTCCATAAATGGGGGGAAAGTTAAATTTATAAAGATCTGTATACTTGGGGGTAATATTCACCCCCAAGTAACGCAAGGTGTCATTTTTCCAACGGAAATGAAAGTTATCCTGTAAAAGAGCGAGAGTAGTCTCAGGGACGTTGATCGGGAGCGCCTCTGTTTTAGTAGTATTTACCTTATACCCCGATAAATGGCCATATTCCCGCAAGGTAGTCTGGAGATTGGGTAGGGACACATGTAGACCAGTAAGGGTAAGGAGTACATTATCCGCGTACAAGGACAATTTAAATTCTTTGTCTTGTACCTTGATACCCCCAATGTCAGGATGATTTCTAATTTTTGCGGCCAGCGGTTCTATACAGAGTGCGAACAGCAGGGGGGATAAGGGGCATCCTTGTCTTGTGCCGTTTGTGATACGAAGCGGGCCAGATTCTGAATGTGGCAATTTGACCGTCGCCGTTGGGGAGGAGTATAGCCCCCTAATAGCTTGCAGAAAGGCTCCGTCGAAGCCAAAGGTCCGAAGAGTGGCAAATAAGAACGGCCAGCCAAGGCGATCAAACGCCTTTTCGGCGTCCAGACTAAGGAGCAGAGACTCCTCCCCAGAGCGAGCAACCACATCCAGGAGGTCTATTGCGCGTCTGGTATTATCACTTCCCTGACGGCAAGGAACAAATCCTGCCTGGTCCTTATGTATTAGGGAGGGGAGGAGATTGTTCAGTCGGTTAGCTAAGATCTTAGAGTAGATTTTCAGATCTGAGTTAAGTAAGGCAATTGGTCTGTAATTTTGACGATCAAGAGAGTCTTTCCCCAGTTTTGGAATCAGGGTTAAGAAGGAGTGTGTCATGGTCCCCGGGATAGCCTTCCCCGACAAGAAGCCGTTAAAAAGGGGCTGCATATGAGGAAGTAGCAAATCCTGGAATGTCTTATAATAGGTATATGTAAATCCGTCAGGGCCTGGGGATTTCGCCGTAGGAAGGTGTTTAATCACTTCCAGGATCTCCTCTGCTGTGATCGTCTCATTAAGGGCTGTCCTGTCCGTGGGGGATAGAGTAGGAAGGTTACAATATTGTAAGTAGGAATCTAGTAAAAGGTCCCTATCATGGGGGTTACGGGGCAGGTCATTCGGCAGGTTATAAAGATCTGAATAGTAAGAGGAGAATCTCTCAGCGATCTCCTTCGGGTCATATGTCACTGAACCATCTGCTCTCTTGATAGCATCAGGGCCCAACTGAGGGGGAAGGGTTCGAAGCTCTTTGGCTAGAAGAGAGTGTGGCTTATTCCCCCAGGCATAGTAGCGCTGGTGGGTGAACAGTAGCATTTTGTCCACTCTGTCATGCGCAATTTTACTCAGCTGGGCCCTGATATCCACAATTTTTTTGAGAGTGGAGCGGGATGGTTGGGTGGTCATACATTTCTCTAGTTTAAGCTCCCGAAAAGTTTCCTGTGTATCCTTTTTCATCCGGGAGCCCAGTGCTATGCAGTGACCCCTCATGACCGCTTTGCGTGCCTCCCATAGGGAAGTGATTTTCATTTTGTATATTTAAAAACTTTTTTTTTCATAAAGGAAATGTGTCACCAAAAATTTTATCTGCCAAATCAGATGGTAGCACATCTCCTTTTTTCTAATCTGTTTTTATTTTCTGATTGTAGATTTTTTTATTTTATTTTCTGAACATGATTATGGGGCCATCTTGCCAGTTGGCATTGGCATTTACTCAGCATTGAAAAAAATTGCTTTACGGCGGCCCCATGGGCCATAGACACAATGGTTTGGAGGAGACCTCATGACTTCTATGGGAGAGTTTTCTAGGCATGCTCTGTGACTCGTGCAGAGGTCGTTTTACAAGGAAAGAATAGATACGATTGCACAATCACCTGTCTTATCTATACACAAAGGTGACATAATTACAGGCAGGATTAGAATGAGTTAATTGCAGTAAAGCAATCTGTACAAACCAAGTGGCGCAAATTATTAGACATAGTGGCCAGTGGGAAAACTGACAGATTTTTTGTTTTAGCTTAAATATAAAAAGTGACATGGAAAATTAAACATAACATCATCAAAAATTATTTAAAATTATATTAAACATAAAAAGTGATTTAAACAGCGGGTCATTTTCTGATGACACATTTCATTTAAGCCCCTTCTAAGGCACCTGAACATGCAATCATTAGATTGCTTCTCCCATATACTACTACACTAAAGGGAACACTAAAATACCACATCCTAGATCTTAATGAATGAAATATTCCAGTTGCAAATCTTTATTCATTACATGATGGA
Organism: Rhinella marina; assembly: GCA_900303285.1. Taxonomy (NCBI): domain Eukaryota; kingdom Metazoa; phylum Chordata; class Amphibia; order Anura; family Bufonidae; genus Rhinella; species Rhinella marina. Next base: position 14,519 of record ONZH01007410.1, read on the forward strand.
ATACATTGAGAACAATAAGACATAAAATGATTAATGTAAATCAAAATTAGTATCCCATGGAGGTCTGTATTTGGAATGATACCCAAAATCAAACTGGAAAATCAAATTTCAGGCGGATCCAATTTCAGTGGAAATGCCTCAAGACAAGGAAATGAGGTTCGGTAGTGTGTGTGGCCTCCACATGCCTGTATGACCTCGCTACAATGCCTAGGCATGCCCCTGATGGGGCGGCGGATGTTCTCCTGTGGTGCAACGTGGCATTGGTGGATGCAACGAGACATGATGTCCCAGATGTGCCCGATTGGATTCAGGTCTGGGGAACGGGCAGGCTAGTCCATAGCATCAATGCCTTCATCATGCAGGAGCTTCTGACACACTTCAGCCACATGTCACACTTCAGCATTGTCATGCATCAGAAGGAACCCAGGGCCTGCATATAGTATAGCATATATCACAATGGGTCTGAGGATCTCATCCCAGTACCTAATGGCAGTCAGGGTACCTCTGGCTAGCACATGGAGGGCTGTGTGGCTCTCCAAAGAAATGCCTCCCCACACCATTACTGACCCACTGCCAAACCGGTCATGCTGAAGGGTGTTGCAGGCAGCAGAACGTTCTCCACAGCGTCTCCAGACTCTGTTACGTCTGTCACATGTGCTCAGTGTAAACCTGTTCTCATCCATGAAGAGCACAGGGCGCCAATATTGAATCTGCCAATTTTGGTGTTCACTGGCAAATGCCAATGTCCCTGCACGGTGTTGGGCTGTAAGCTTCGGGCCCTCATACCACCCTCATGGAGTCCGTTTCTGACTCATGGTTGAAACAGACACATGGATATTAGTGGCCTGCTGGAGGTCATTTTGCAGGGCTCTGGCACTACTCCTCCTTGCACAAAGGAGGAGGTAGCGGTCCTGCTGCTGGGTTGTTGCCCTCCTACGGCCCCCTCCACGTCTCCTGGTGTACTGGCCTGTCTCCTTGTATTTGCTCCATGCTCTGGACACTATGCTGACAGACACAGCTAACCTTCTTGCCACAGCTCGCATTGATGTGCCATCCTGGATGAGCCACGCTACCTGAGTAACTTCTGTGGGTTGTAGACACCGTCTTATGCTACCTGTAGGGGTGAGAACAATGACAAAATGTGATTGTGACCAAATGTGACCAAAACAACATCCAAAAATTGATGAGAACAGAGAAATGGTCTGTGGTCACCACCTGCAGAACCACTCCTTTATATCTGTTGTCTGTTCCATTTGCACAACAGCAGGAGAAATTGATTCACAGTCAGTGTTGCTTCATAACTGGACATGTTGATTTCACAGAAGTGTGATTGACTTGGAGTTACATTGTGTTGTTTAAGTGTTCCCTTTATTTTATTTTTTTTTTTTGAGCAGTGTATATTTAATACAACAATGTATGGTAAATTCAGTATATTCCAGTGCACCACTGCCACCTGTAGCCCTACATTGGAATATAGACCAAGGACAAACAATGTGGCTCCACCAGGTGAGTAAAATCTCCTTCTTTATTTGAATATTAAAAGGTCACAAATCATGGCAGTGAGTACAAACGGATTTTGATCGCAAACATGATCTTAATTATAACATACAAATTTGTCAAGTGGATATAGGATATAAATACATAGGGGAGCAGTAGAAAAGCAGACAGAAATAATAGTTTAATAAATAGCCTGATGTTAACCATTCTCAAACCATTACAAGAACATACAATTTTTTTATTAAATATACAATATTTTATATAATATATAAAAAGATAATAATAGTTTCAACAGGATATGTAAATTGTAATAGATTGGCATACAACATTCAAGCCTCTAACAGTAAGGAGAGGTGTTACAAATTCATAAGAGAGATTTAAGTATAAACAGGAGAAATACTGCAGCTTGTGAATAAATGCTAACAAAATCTGATAATGTCCACTAATGAAAAGAATAATAACAATAGGCTGAATTTAAAGCAGCAAGGTTTAAAAGCAAATTTTGCTAGTATTATTTTCAGGGCGCCATGTTGTATTTGAAGAGACACTGAGGTGCCCGTACAGTGGAAACCTGCAAATAGTGACCTCACTTTGGAAACTACACCCCTCAAGGAATTTGAGAGGTGTAATGAGCACTGACCCCACAGGCGTTTCATAGAATTTAGAAACTCTTGGCTGTGAAAAATGAAATTTCTTTCAATAAAATGTTGCTTTAGCTCTAAAGTTTTCATTTTCAAAAGGGTAGAAAGAGTACCCCACAATTTGTTATCCAGTTTCTCCTGAACATGGCAACACCCCATATGTAGTCATAAACTGCTGTATCAGCACACGGCAGGGCTCAGAAGGGAAGGAGCGACATATGGCTTTTGAAGGGAAGATATAGCTGAAATAATTTTCTGGCACCATGTCACATTTGAAGACCCTGAAGGTACCCCTACAGTGGAAACCTCCAAAAAGTAACCCCATTTTGGAAGCTATGCACTTCAAGGAATTTAGTAAGGGGTGTAGTCAGTGCTTTGACCCCACAGGCGTTTAATAGAGTTTAGAAACACTTGGCTGTGAAAATTAAAAATTAAAAAAAATGTTTTCAATAAAATATTGTAGGCCCCAAATTTTTCATTTTCACAAGGGTAACAGGAAAAAAAAGACATCACAATTTGTTAGCCATTTCTTCCTATATGGCAACACCTCATGTGATCAAAAACTGTTGTATGGGCACACTGCAGAGTTCACAAGAGAATGACCTGGTCTACTGAGTTCCTTGGCATAGCCGCAGAAGGGAGGAATTCACATGAGAGGTGTACCTGGGTTCCTCTCCGAAATGTGTCCAGGAATAACTGTAAATTATTTGTGACCGGATTACCTCTTTCCCATAGAGGGTTTGCCCAGGCTAGGGCGTCTCCAGACAAATGAGAAATCATAAATGGCACCTTGACATGGTCAGAAAAAAACTTGTGTAGTAGCAACTCAAAATGGATTGTACATTGGTTTATGAACCTGCGGCACAGCTTAGGATCCCCTTCATGACTTTCAGAAGAGGAGTGTCATGTGACCAAGTTCCCGAGCAGCCAATCCACTATATAGAAAGAAAGAAAGAATTGTTTAATTAAGGTTGGTTTGCAGAATCCACTGGGTCCTAAAAAACTTACATAGCATGTTAACAGGGCCGCTTTATCCATAGGGCATATGGTGCATCTGCACCGGGCCCACCAATAGGTCACGTGGGGGTGGGCCCCCCTTACAACCGGCTGGTCACATAAATTATTATTTTTTTTTTTTTATTTCCCGGAGAGGTGGGTGGGGGGGTTCGCTAGCCGGGGCGCACGCTCACCTGTAAACTTAGGTAGCGGTGAGGCGGCGCCATCCGGCTCCAGTGCGGCTCCGCCGTTGGGCGGCGCGATGACGTGACGCGGGCGGCGCGATGACGTCATCGCGCTGCCTGCGACGTTCCTCAGGAGACCCGCCAGAAGAGGCTGGCTGGGTCTGCATCGTGGGACCGCGGACCGCGCCAGGACAGGTGAGTATAAACTGCCCTCCTACATGCTGCCCTAAACCTAGCCCCTGCCACCCTATTTCAAACCCCCAATACTGGCCCTGCCTTAACCCTGGCCTCTAACCCTAATATTGACCCCAACCATAATACAAGCCCCTGACCCCCTAATACTGGCCCTGCCTGACCCCTAACCCTGGCCTCTAACCCTAATTCTGACCCTGCATTGACCCCAACCATAATACAGGCCCCTGACCCCCTAATACTGGCCCTGCCTGACCCCTAACCCTGGCCTCTAACCCTAATATTGACCCCAACCATAATACAAGCCCCTGACCCCCTAATACTGGCCCTGCCTGACCCCTAACCCTGGCCTCTAACCCTAATTCTGACCCTGCATTGACCCCAACCATAATACAGGCCCCTGACCCCCTAATACTGGCCCTGCCTGACCCCTAACCCTGGCCTCTAACCCTCAATACTGGCCCTGCATTGACCCCAACCGTAATACAGGCCCCTGACCCCCTAATACTGGCCCTGCCTGACCCCTAACCCTGGCCTCTAACCCTCAATACTGGCCCTGCATTGACCCCAACCGTAATACAGGCCTCTGACCCCCTAATACTGGCCCTGCCTGACCCTTAACCCTAGTACTGGCCCCTGACCCCTACTCTGTAACTGACCTCTAACCTTGGACCCCTAACCCTGATACTGGCCCCTGACCCCCTAGAATCGACCCCAAATACTGGCCCTGTCTCACCCCCAAATACTGGCCCTGTCTCCCCCCCCCTTCCCTTATACTGGCCCTGTCCTTCTCCCTAATCCCTGTGCTGACCCCTACCCTGGTACTGACCTCTAACCCTGGACCCCCTAACCCTAATACTGAACTCTAATACTGTCCCTAACCCTAATATTGACCGCTAACCCTAATGTACGGTACTGACCCCTAATACTTTCTCCTTTACATCACCATATTTGTTTTGTGATCCACAATTGCGGCTCCACAAAACACGGATACTGGCACATGCCCAGCCCTATGATAAAAATGCCTGTTCTTGTCTGCAATTGCGGTCAAGAATAGGACATGCTCTATCTTTTTTGCAGGGCTGTGGAGGGGAACTACGGATTTGCGGCCCCATTGAAGTTAATAGAAATACGATCATGTGAATGTACCCTAATGTTGCCTCTAACCCCAATACTGGCCCTAAGGGTGCATTCAGATGACCATATTTCTGGGTCTGCATCCGTTCCACAATTTTGCGGAATGAGTGCAGACCCATTCAATTCAATGGGGCCGCAAAAGATGCTGACATCACACCATGTACTGTCCACATCTGTAGTTCCGTTCCGTGGCCCCACAAAAAATATAAAGCAAATGTCCTATTCTTGCCTGCAATAATATGCATTTCTATATAGGGCTGGCACTGTGCGGTCTGCAAAATGTGTTCTGCAGATCCACAATTTGTGGGCTGCTAAACACTTTCGGTCGTCTGAATGTAGCTTTATGCTAATACTGGCCCCTAACCGCCAATACTAGCCCCTGACACCAATAGTAGCCCCTGACACCAATACTAGCCCCTAACACCAATACTGCTCCCTAACCCCAATACTGGCCCCAAACCCCAATACTGGCCCCAAACCCCAATACTGGCCCCAAACCCTAACACTAATGCTAATCCTATCCCTTAAACTGACTGGAACCTTAACTACAACCCCCAATACCTCACACAGTGACCATAATATATGACCGTCCACATATATCTGTATGCACTGCATCTTTTATACCTCACACCTGACACATAGTATACATACAGAGTACTGATACGTCAGGTACAAGGTATAATGGATGCAGTGGGTAAACGTATATAGTATATAGAGCAGTGTACTGGTATGTGAGGTATAATAGATGTAGTGTGTACAGATATATAGTATATACAGCAGTGTACTGATATATGAGGTATAACACATGCAGTGTGTACAGGTATATAGTATACAAAGCAGTATACATCACACCTCCCATGTCAGTACACTGCTGTATATACTATATATCTGTACACACTGCATCTATTATACCTCACACATCAGTACACACTACATCTAATACACACCGTATCTGTGTGTAGCACTAATGCTGCTGTTATATTCAGGGCACAGTATGTGGCACTGAGATGAGTCTGTGTCAGTCTGCAGGATGTGTTGGTAAAGTGTGAAGATAAAGATATCTTCTCGGCAAAATCTGCAGAGCTGAATTGTGGACGGAAGAAGTCATCATGGTGGTCTGAGCCAGATGGGGAAGAACTCAGGAGAAGACGTCACCTGTAAGTAACTAAATGGAAATGATATTCTGCTACTGACTGTGTATGATGAGTGTTGTAGTCACCTGGATGATCTACAGCTAAGGGGTTGTTCACACATCAGTTATTTGATCAGTTATTGCCATCAGTTATTGTGAGCCAAAACCAGGTGCGGGTCAAAAACACCAAACAGGTGCAGATCTTTTCATTACACCTGATCTCTGTTTAGTTGTCCACTCCTGGTTTTGGCTCACAATAACTGATGGAAATAACTGATCAAAAAACTGATATGTGAACAACCCCTTAGGCTACTTTCACACTGGCGTTTCAGGATCCGTTTGTGAGATCCGTTCCAGGGTCTCACAAACGGTCCTGAACTGATCAGTTTCCCCTAATGCATTCTGAATGGATAAGGATCCGTTCAGAATGCATCAGTTTGCCTCCGTTCCGTCTCCATTCCGCTCTGCAAGCGTTTTGGTGTCCACTTGACCAAGCGGAATGGATGCGGATCCGTCTCCGCTCCAATGCAAGTGAATGGGAGCGGATCCGTTGCTAATGCACATTAGCAAACGGATCCGTTCCCTATGGGACTTTCAAACATAGGCAAAACATAGGCAATGCTGATCCGTTCTGAACGGAAGCAAACGAATGCATTTCGGGCGGATCCGTCTGAACGCGAGTGTGAAAGAAGCCTAATGATGGTGGTAGCATGCTATTTTGTGCAACAACAACTACCAGCATCCCTTTGCACATGTTCAGGGCCATACTGGGAGCTGTAGTTGCACACCCTACACTGTCATATGGCGAGGATGACCTGACTACTCAGATGGTTCTGGTGCTGTATTTATGTAGAGAACCTGGTTCTGGTGCTGTATTTATGTAGAGAACCTGGTTCTGGTGCTGTAATTTATGTAGAGAACTTGGTTCTGGTGATGTATTTATGTAGAGAACTTGGTTCTGGTGCTGCTATTTCTGTAGAGAACTTGGTTCTGGTTCTGTATTTCTGTAGAGAACTTGGTTCTAGTGATGTATTTATGTACAGAACATGGTTCTGGTGATGTATTTATGTAGAGAACCTGGTTCTGGTGCTGTATCTATGTAGAGAACTTGGTTCTGGTGATGTATTTATGTAGAGAACTTGTTCTGGTGCTGTATTTATGTAGAGAACTTGTTCTGGTGAGTATTTATGTAGAGAACTTGGTTCTGGTGCTGTATTTATGTAGAGAACTTGGTTCTAGTGATGTATTTATGTACAAAACATGGTTCTGGTGATGTATTTATGTAGAGAACTTGGTTCTGGTTCTGTATTTATGTAGAGAGCTTAGTTCTGGTTCTGTATTTATGTAGAGAACTTGGTTCTAGTGATGTATTTATGTAGAGAACTTGGTTCTAGTGATGTATTTATGTAGAGAACTTGGTTCTGGTTCTGTATTTATGTAGAGAGCTTAGTTCTGGTTCTGTATTTATGTAGAGAACTTGGTTCTGGTGCTGTATGTAAGTAGAGAACTTGGTTCTGGTGCTGTATTTATGTAGAGAACTTGGTTCTGGTGATGTATTTATGTAGAGAACTTGGTTCTGGTTCTGTATTTATGTAGAGACCTTGGTTCTGGTTCTGTATTTATGTAGATAACTTGGTTCTGGTGCTGTATTTGACTTATGGGTTTGGTTTGGTGCTGTGTGTATGCAGTGATCTTGGTTCTTGCTCTGTATTTGTGTGTTAAACAGACATCTGATGCTATACGTCTAATACTATCCATTCACACTTGTGTATGGGTCACAGATTCTGTTAAAAAGACCGGACAGAAAAGTTCTGCATGCATCATTTAAGCAGCATATGATTATATGTTTCCAGCAAGGCCTTATGCTGTGTTTTTACCATATTGAGGCAGCAAAGGCCTTGCTGGGTAACTTATTTAACCTTATGCTGCATCAATAAGTAATATAGCCTAAGGGCTATGTTTAGATACAAGCAGCATAGGGTTAAAAAGGTTACTTACCAAGGCCTTTTGCTGCCTCAATATGGTAAAAACAAATAAAATTTGGTGTTTATTTATTTTTTTAAGGAGGCAAAATGCATGTGGGGGCGGGGCAGGGGTGGAGCGTGTGGGGCGGGACAGGGGTGCAGTGTTGTGGGGGCGGACAGGGGGTGGAGCGGGGGGGCGGGAGAGGGGTGGAGCGGGGGGGCCCACTCTTGATCTTTGCACTGGGCCCACCAATGTCTTAAAACGGCCCTGCATGTTAATTCGTGTTGATAATGTTGTCATTTTTCCGTCCCAGATTGTAAAGCGCTGCAGAATATATTGGTTTGTATATACATAAAAAATATTATTATTAATATTATTAGTAATATTACAAAAGACTTTGTAGGGATGACATAAAGTCTACAACTACACATATTACAGCAGAAGTTGACGCAGCAGTGAGCAGAGCTTGTAACTGCAGCACTGCTCCTATTCATTTCAGTGCTGAGCACCGTCTACTACAGAGCTGTGTAGTTTCAGTTCCAACATATGGCGCCAGAGCTACTCTGAAACAGCTAATAAGTGCTGATGTGATATTGATGGCCTATCCTGACAATAGGCCATTAGTATTAAAATCCTGGAAAACTGTTTTAACCCTTTCACTCCCGGAGGTTTTTTCGGTCATGCATTTTTGTTTTGCGCTCCCTGCCTTCAAACAGCCATAACTCTTTTATTTTTCTGTTCACATAGCTGTATGAGGGCTTTTTTTTTGCGGGACAAGTTGTACTTTCCAACGCCACCATTTAATATTGCATATGGTGTAGTGGGAAGCGGGAAAAAAATTCCAAACCGGGTGAAATTGCAAAGAAAACGCTATTCCGCTACAGTTCTACGGGTTTCTTATTTACAGCGTTCGATGTGCATTAAAACTGATCCATTACTTTCATTTTACTGGTCAGTACGAATCCAGCGATACCTAATATGTATAGTTTTTCCTGCGTTTTCATAGTGATAAAATAATTAGAAAGTTGCCCTTTTTTTTTTTTTTTTCCTTGTCAAATCTTGGACCCCTATAACTTTTTGGTATTTATGTGTACAGAGCTGTATGGGGGCTCATTTTTTGCGGGACGATCTGAAGTTTTTATTGATACCATTCTGGGGTGTGTATGACTTTTGATCACTTTTTATTTAATTTTTTTTAGAAAAAAAAAGCGACAAAAAATCGGCAAATCGCCATTTGGACGCTTTTTTCCGCCACACAATTCGCCGTATTGGAATTTTTTTTTTTATATTTAAAAGTACGGGCGTTTTCGGTCACGGTGATACCCATGATGTCTATATTTATTGTTATTTAGGTATTTATTTTTTAATTATACGGAAAGGGGGGTGATTTGAACTTTTATATCTTTTTATTTTTATATATTTTTTAACATTTTTTTTTAATTTTTTTTTTACTATTTGAAAGCTCAAATATGGGCTTATATATTGTGGCTTTTTTTTTTCTTTATGAGCAATCAGGGATTTTCTAGACTCTTCATTTCATTTCTTATCCTGGCCTGCCATCTAGTGGCCAGAATAAGAATTGCACTTTGAAAACTGTAATCCTCACCAGCGAGGATTACAGTTTTCATATGGTGTACAGACATCCCGATTGGCCACACGGGGTGTCTGTACACCACCCAGAAGCGAATGCTTCCGGGTTCAGACGCAACTAGATGCCGTGATCACGTGTGATCACGGCATCTAAACGCCCAGGAAGACGCCGCCGATGGCGGTAAGTAGCGGCAAGTCTCTGCTGTTAGAAACAGCAGAGACTTGCCGGCCATGATGCCAGCCACACTTGCGAGCGGGCGCCATGTGCCCGCATCGCCCCAGCGCCCTACATGTACGGCGCTGGGAGTGTAAGGGTTAAAGTCCTTTCAAGTCGGCTCATTAAACAGTTAATTTATTTATTTTCTTTTAATCAAAATGCTTCTTTAATTACCAAATCAACACTGTTGAAACATCAGTTAAAAGCAAAGTATCTGTGATCTGTACAGATGTGTTATTTATCTTCCATTCCTCAGAACCCTTCAAAGTCTACCAAATATATTGCACGTGCAAAATGTGCAGTAAAATTCCATAGCCTGAACTTTTGACTATAGTTTATCTCTTTTCATATTGGCAAACAGTTCCACTTTTGTAATGATTAGAAAAAAACACTTTTGAGCCAAAAAAAAGAAGATAAAGAGCCCAGAAGAACATTGAACTTGTCTTTGCCAGCCTTGCACACTGTCTGCTTGTTCATACTGTAGACTGGGAATGACTATGTTATTTGACATATGCAGTTATTATTATGGCATATGGAAGGCCTGTTTTATTGATACACAGAATGGTAAACTAACTATTTCAAGGAAAAAAAAGCATATTTGACAAGGCATAGTCAGTACATGAGGCCATTGTTTCAGTCCTTCATCTCCTCACCTTCTTTTAAGAGATATACGTTTTTTCAGAAATTCCAATTTATATTATATGCTAATTGACAATTTTCCTGGGTTTCGATTATGTCCTCTATTAGTGAACCTACACTGTATAAGAAGTTGGTTTCCTGCCTTCTGTTTTAGGGTTTATGGTATGTGTGTATGTACTAGCAGGTGAGGCCGTAATGGATAACAGATACAGCAGTTGGTCAAATGTCTGATATTGCTGCTTGTTCACAAGAAGTGGTTCTTTATAATTTGGTTGACACCTCTCTCTTCTGTGTCTGAATCCGGCACCAGCGCACATTGCCGCCTGGCGCAAAATCGGAGAACGTGGAAGAGGCAGAGCAAGAGCAGCTAGCATTGAGCAGCCAGCAGTGGTGATGTGCACAGGCATGATATTTCGGACACAGAAGAGAGTGACATCAGGAAGATACAGGGCCGGTCTCAGACTACACAGGGAATGAGCTAGCCACAAGTAACGCCGGGGGTCCTGGACACGTGCGGTTCCTCATTTACATATACTTCCAACTTCATTTTTGATGCTTTACAGACCCGCAAAAGCCAAACGAAGGTACCATCGGTTTTATGTATATACAGTGCCTTGTGAAAGTATTTGGGCCCCCTGGAACTTTTCAACCTTTTGCCACATTTCAGGCTTCAAACAAAAAAGATATAACATTTAAAATTTTTGGTGAAGAATCAACAAGTGGGTCACAATTGGGAAGTGGAAAGAAATTTATTGGATCATTTAAACTTATTTTGTAATAATAAAACTGAAAAGTGGGGAGTGCAAAATTATTTGGCCCCCTTGCATTAATACTTTGTTGCTCCACCTTTTGCTGCGATTACAGCTGCAAGTCTCTTGGGGTATGTCTCTATCAGTTTTGCACATCTAGAGACTGAAATTCTTGCCCATTCTTCCTTGCAAAACAGCTCGAGCTCTTTGAGGTTGGATGGAGAGCGTTTGTGAACAGCAGTTTTCAGCTCTTTTCCACATATTCTCAATTGGATTCAGGTCTGGACTTTGACTTGGCCATTCTAAGACCTGAATATGTTTATTTTTGAACCATTCCATTGTAGATTTTGCTTTATGTTTGGGATCATTGTCTTGTTGGAAGATAAATCTCCGTCCTAGTCTCAGGTCTTTTGCAGACTCCAACAGGTTTTCATCCAGAATGGTTCTGTATTTGGCTCCATCCATCTTCCCATCAATTTTAACCATCTTCCCTGTCCCTGCTGATGAAAAGCAGGCCCAAACCATGATGCTACCACCACCATGTTTGACAGTGGGGATGGTGTGTTCAGGGTGATGAGCTGTGTTGCTTTTATGCCAAACATATCTTTTTGCATTGTTTCCAAAAAGTTCGATTTTGGTTTCATCTGACCAGAGCACCTTCTTCCACATGTTTGGTGTGTCTCCCAGGTGGCTTGTGGCAAACTGTAAACAAGACTTTTTATGGATATCTTTGAGAAATGGCTTTCTTCTTGCCGCTCTTCCATAAAGGCCAGATTTGTGAAGTGTTCGACTGATTGTTGTCCTATGGACAGACTCTCCCACCTCAGCTGTAGATCTCTTCAGTTCATCCAGAGTGATCATGGGCCTCTTGGCTGCATCTCTGATCAGTCTTCTCCTTGTTTGAGATGAAAGTTTAGAGGGACGGCCGGGTCTTGGTAGATTTGCAGTGGTCTGATACTCCTTCCATTTCAATATGATCGCTTGCACAGTGCTCCTTGGGATGTTTAAAGCTTGGGAAATCTTTTGGTATCCAAATCCGGCTTTAAACTTCTCCACAACAGTATCACGGACCTGCCTGGTGTGTTCCTTGGTCTTCATGATGCAGAACCCTGAGACTATCACAGAGCAGGTGCATTTATACGGAGACTTGATTACACACAGGTGGATTCTATTTATCTTCATCAGTCATTTAGGACAACATTGGATCATTCAGAGATCCTCAATGAACTTCTGGAGTGAGTTTTCTGAACTGAAAGTAAACGGGCCGAATAATTTTGCATGCCCAACTTTTCAGTTTTATTATTACAAAAAAAGTTTAAATGATCCAATAAATTTCATTCCACAATTGTGACCCACTTGTTGTTTATTCTTCAACAAAAATTTAAAATGTTATATCTTTTTGTTTGAAGCCTGAAATGTGTCAAAAGGTTGAAAAGTTCCAGGGGGGCGAATACTTTCGCAAGGCACTGTATGTCCCACAGAACAGTATGAGCCGTTTAAAACATGTCAGGTTGCTGACGGACTTTAAAGGGGTTGTCCGAGTTATTTTTTTGTTCTTTATATGTTTCTAACTTGTCAGGTATAACAACTTTCCCATATACTTTGTGTTTCTAAAGCTGCTGGTTTCTCAGAGTTGACTGAGGGTCACATGACCTGTGATGTCAGCTTATCTCCCTGGTCTATGATGTTTCGTGTACAAGCCTCAGAGTTCAGATAACAGTCTGTACACGAGACGTCACTGGCCACGCCCCCTTTCTTTGCCAGGCTCCTGCTATCTGCTCTCTCCCTGGATTCCTTCAGATAAAACATTAACCCCTTCAGCCAGAACACACTGAGGGCTCAAGGCTTTTATAACAAATAGTAGCTGCAGCAGTGAGAGGAGACAAATGCTGGGCAAGGAGCTATAGAAGAATTGTATTGTACAAGAACAGGTGGGGAGAATTTCCTGTGTGTATCAGCAGTGTCATTGTACAGCTGGCACTTGTAGTCCTACACATACAACATGCTGCTGAGTATCCCAGCAGGCAGACATGTCACTCAGCACTTATATTCACTGCCTTTGCAGAGAAGGGGGGGGGCAGAGATTGTTATTACTGCATGTAAACAAAGACCAGAAGAGAACCAGGTAAATGAGGAAATATTTTTTTTGGCTAAAACTTGCTGAACTTAGTTATATATTGCTGCCCATCAGATTTACAGTGCTATATTTTTTTTTCATAACTTGGACAACCCCTTTAAGTGTTCAGTTTCCCTTCAGCACCATCCCAGGAGTCATTAAGCATTACACAATGCCTATTCTCAACAATGAGTTGTCTGAGTAATGCAAGGTAGGACAGACAGGTCCTCCATAGTGATTGATGCTACTTGTAGTTGCTCTTCACTCTTGAAGATATGAGTATCCTGACCTGAGGACCTAACTCTAGTAATCTAGTAATTCCAGATTATCCAATAGTGTATGTGAGTTTCCTAAATAGGAGAACCCCATTATGTGTGTATATAAGTACTCCAGCAGTTTTGGGGATGCCTAAATGGAAAATATCTCCACTTTTAAATGTTGGAAGTTGTGAAACCTTAGATGTGGCCTACTTCTTTAATGTGGTCACAAACATACTGACTATACCTTCAGCTAGGTCTGCCATTGGTTTCAGTCATTTAAGACCACCTCTATAAGCCAGAACAGAGAGCCTCTTTTTAATACAAATGTATGAGTAAGTACACTAAATATATGAAGTCATTACAAGGACAGCCATTCTTTTGCAATGATCATCATTAAATGCTACATTCCTTTATTCAGTCTACCCTCTTTAACTCTTAAAATGTACACAATTAGACATTATTGGGGTAATTTATCAAACTGGTATAAAGTAGAACTGGCTTAGTTGCTCATAGCAACCAATCCGATTCCACCTTTCATTTTTCAAAAGGAGCTGTCAAAAATGAAAGGTGGAATCTGATTGGTTGCTATGGGCAATTAAGCCAGTTCTACTTTGCACCAGTTTGATAAATGACCCATATGTGCCCTAAATGCATTTGCTTGCATGGACGGTTGTAATTTTTGTGTAGATGTCCTTTGGATGATGTGGACCTTATTTTCATTTGTTTATTTTCATTATTTTATTTTCATTGTGTGGACTTTATTTTCTTTGTGAGCAAAAAGTTATTTGCTTTTATATGGCCTGACAAAGAGCTAGCACCCTTATAAACATCATACCTATTCTTCATTGCCATGGCTGTATACTTGTATATCCAGTACATTCCAAATTGCATTGATACAATGTTGTAAGGTAAACAAAGGTTTCCATGGGCCCCCTGGTCTGCCACTGAGTCATGTGGCATGGTATCATATGTCATCTGAGCGAAAAGGAGCTTTAATCATTGATCATGTACACAGACTATTGTCTTCAGTAGTCTTGTTATTGGTAGCTAAGTATTTTGAAAGGTCATAAAATTTAAAAAAACACAAACATCATGATATTTGTACATAAGGCTATGTTCACATTCGTGATTCTGTTGTTTTTGAAAGGAAAAATAGTGCTGCATGCAGCTTAGTTTCTTCTCACTCCTTGGGGGAATGATATATAATGGGGTCTGTTGGGTGCTGCTTGTAAGGTATGACTGGAGCCACCAGGCAGGTTTTAACTGGCATATATATTTATGCCATTGGCACATTATACCACCTGATACCAACTGTATTTTTATTGTTCAGGTGGTTAGTTCTCCCAAGAGATGGGTTAATGGCACAGGTGGGGCTGGTCCACCTTCCAGCATAGTGCCAAGTTGAGAGCCATAGTTGATTAAAAAAGGTCTGTCCTAGCCTCATGGGTAGTTGCAGCCATGAGAAAGTAGAGACAATTGTGAATGTAGTGCTCTCCAGACAAGTGTAGTGAGGGAAGCAGAGAAGACCACAGCTGAGACTACAAAAAAAGTGCAGACCAGTGTGTCCTGAAGTTGTAGTGCATCAATTAGTGGGGCTGGCAAGATACCACCAGTCTATTTGCAGGTACCATAGACTGCAGAGAGGGGTAGTAATAGAGACTGTAATTAGAGATATTGTTTACCTCCTGTAGGGGGAGAAGGTACCACCATTTGTTGTTGATGAAGCCTTTTTTCTGTCAAAACTGTGCCACTGTACCACAGTTGTGAAAGTGCCCTGACTTTTGTGTCTCTGCATCACAGCTTTCTGCAAGTAAGCATGAGTTGAAACTGCCATTGTCTCCTGAGACCTACTTCATCTGGGGAATGTTATCACCCCTAAGGAGCGGTAGCGTTCCCATCACTGTTATTTAATAGATAAGATAGGAACAGATAAGAAGAGCCCAGCAGATCTGGCCTCAACAAGGAGGGGAGTGTGAAGTCTTCAAAGATGCACCCACTCCTAAACTAACATTCTGTGCTAAGTCAATCTTGAGAGACAAGACTGGCTGCCAGTTCATTGACAGATCAACCTATATGCTCACCATACAATTATGTGGAGAGAGGAAGGGGAGGAGGAGGAGGAGGGATGAAGTGCAGAGAGACACAGATATGTTGCCCATAGAAGTCTATGGCAAGGGGAAGGGTGAAGTTGAGAGAGCTGCTAGAGTGAGAAAAAGGCATTTTCGCTGATAACATATTACGGTTTCTATATTCACCCATATAAATGGTTATGCAAAGTTTGTTGAAAGTACAGTGACCATGGAAGCAAAAATACTGACCTAAATAATGTACTAACTGGACTAACTATTGCATTTAACAACATTAGATTTCTTCTCTAAAGACTTCTACAGAGAAATGAATCAAGATGGTTTTCCAATAGTTATCAAGCATACAGTCCTATTACATGGGCAGATCTTATGCTTAAAATGAGTGCTGATCAGTTATATAGCATGTTGATAGGTGCTTGATTAGCTCCATCTCAGTTTACACCGGGTGATATGCTGCTGATGGTTTTAACACTTTCCTTGCCAAGGATGTATCACATACATCTTTACAGCGTGGCACTTCAGTAGCCAAGGACATATCTCATATGTCCTTGCTACTAATGGCTGTAACTCATGTTGTGTAGCAGTAATAATCTATGCTTTAAAACAAGACCAAAATCACTGTGCTAGCCACTAGTGTTGAGCAAAGCGAAGCATTCGAAGCGGAATTCAGTCCGAAGTTTAAGAAAACTTTGATTTGCAACGAATCTGAATTTCCTTGCGCTTCGTGGTAACGAATCATGTTTTCTAAAATTGTGGCTACACGTGTTACAAAGTGAAAATAAGTGTAGAAGAGACAAGCCCAGTAGCGCAAGATCACCCATAATGCCTTGCGACCAAACATTCCACAGATAACCATCTCCTGTGATGTCACAGCCTTATAAAACACTCATCCTGTGCGGTCTCCTCCATTGTCCTGTGAGCTGAGCATAGGGAGCGACGTGGCAAGCACTCATGTGATGAGACAGTGTTGATGAAAACGATTAATAGAAGAATTCAATACCAATAAGATGGAAGCTTTTTTTATTCCAGTGCTCAGCATGCCAACCAGTACCATCCAGTCTGCACCCCTGAGGGAGGTCAGGTCCTAATGAGGACCATTTTCATCTTTTGCTGGCTTTAATTCCTAGAAAAGTCAGCAAGATGTTCCTGATGACATATTCTCATCGATATTAAATACTGTGGAAAAGGAGGTAAAGCAGATGGCAGAAGAAGGGCTGTCACCTGTAGGCAGGAGAGCACTGGGGTTGGAGAAGTGGGTATGCCAGTATATTGAGCCCCCACCTAACCAGCCAAACCCCATACTAGCAACAACCCCTGTTTGATGAAGACTGACTATACGGTGCGGTCTTCATTATTAAATGAAAGGCAGCTGCAGTCTGGGTATACCTGATTTATAGCAATTTGTGACAAATTAATTTGTAACAAATTGAATTTCTTGTGGAAATTCTGCAAAGCTTCTGAATCGAATTTTTCACTTTACTTTGGTCACTTAACTTTGGTCATCTCTACTAGCAAGGATACAAGCCCTATGATGTACAGTAGGTTCCAGAGAGATCTGCTTATATCTGCAACCCTCATGCCTGATGCGGTTTCTAAAGGCTATTTCTCTGGATGTAGGTAAGCACTGTGGTCTTGTTTTAAAGCTTAGATTGTGTCAGGTGTATATATAGGTTTGGGGAGTTAGTATGATTTTTTTTATTTCATAACTTAGGTTTTATTTGTAAACATCAATACTGTAAAAATTGTCTTCCATACCAAAGGTGCAAAATGTACAAACACCCTTGGCAGCGAAAGGGTTAATGTTTGCATGAAGCATTGTGTTTGATCGGTGGACAGTTTACATGGTCTAGTTGTCGGGAAGTAATGTTTGGATGAACATTTGTCATCAGCCAGTGTAAAAAGTCCATATTTCCAGGTGAAAAAAGATATTTAAAAGAAGAGGTTGGGTGCTGATTGTACTATTGCAGACGTCATTGTTCTTCACAGACAGCACTTTGATTTTAATGTATTTATCCACAGATAATTGATGGCACGCAGTAATTTTGGTCCATGATGCAGACCAAACTCGCCCATTGAAGTCTATGGGTCCTTGAAAGTTAATGACCCAACAGAGTTGGCATCTGTTTCTGTCATTGTTTTCACAGACCTTTGGTAGATGATCCTGTGGAAACTAATTTTCAGCCTAACAGTGTCCATGAAACATGAATGACACACAGAGAGCAAGAAACTCACACAGATAAAAAAACAAATCTTTCAGACATCTTCACAGATGAACCACTGACCATCTTGTTACGGATGTCATCACAGACACGTATGTGTTGTGGCAGTGCAGCTGCCAGAGGGCCATGTGAGGGCCATAAAATGGTGTATCTCACCCAAAGGAAGCTGGATGAGAAGAAGAAAGGCTGGGAAAATAGTGTTTTTCTTCAGTGTGTGTATCAGCCTGGCTGTTAACCCTTTCAGTACCGAACCACTTTTCACCTTAAATCCCAGGCCGATTTTTGCAAATCTGACATGTGTCACTTTATGTGGTAATAACTTTAGAACGCTTTTACTTATCCAGGCCATTCTGAGATTGTTTTCTCGTGCCACATTGTACTTCATGACAGTCATGAATTTGAGCCAATATATTTCACCTTTATTTATGAAAAAATCCCAAATTTACCAAAAATTTTCAAAATTTCAATTTCTCTGCTTTTAAAACAGAAAGTGATACCTCATAAAATATTTATTACTTAACATTCCCCATATGTCTACTTTATGTTGGAATCAGTTTGTAAATGTAATTTTATTTTTTTAGGAAGTTAGAGGGCAAAATTTCCCAAACCATTTTTTTGAGCACCAATTCAGTTATAAAGTGATTTTGTGAGGCTTACCTAATGGAAACCACCCATAAATTTTAGAAACTACACCCCTCAAATTATAAAAAAACTGATGTTACAAACTTTGTTAACCCTTGAGGTGTTCCACGAGAATTTTAACACAATGGAAATTGAAAGGAAAGGAAAATTTCACAATTTCACTTTTTTGGTAGATTATTCATGTTAATAATTTTTTTTTTGCAACACAGCAAGGGTTAACAGCAAACTAAACCTCAATATACATTACTCTGATTCTGCAGTTTACAGAAATACCCCATATGTGGTGGTAAACTGCTCTATGGAAGGAAAGGAGCGCCATATGGATTTTGGAGGCAGATTTTGCTAGAATGGTTTTTAGGCACCATTTTGTATTTTAAGAGACCCTGACGTACCCCTAGAGTGGAAACCCTCAGAAAAGTGACCCCCTTAAAGAATATATTAAGGGGGGTACTGGCCACTTTGACCCCCTAAACGCTTTATGGAATTTGGAAACACTTGGCTGTGAAAATGAAAAGTTTAATTTCTTCCAATAAAATGTTGCTTTAGCCCCAATTTTTTCATTTTCACAAGGGGTAACAGGAGAAAAGCACTCCATAATTTCTTACCCATTTTCTCCTGAGTACGGCAACACCCCATATGTGGTGGTAAACTGCTGTGGGGGCACATGGCAGGACTCAGAACAGAAGGAGCGCCATATGGATTTTGCAGAACACATTTAGATGGATCGGTTTGCGGGAGCCATTGATTTTTATTTTTTTGAGTTATTGTCTTATGTGGGGTCTTATTTTTGCGGGATGAGGTGATGTTTTCATTGCTGTTTTGGCATAGTTTTTAAAAAAAACATTTTTCACAGCATTCACCCGAAGGGGCAAATCATGTGATATTTTTGTAGAGCAGGTTGTTACGGATGCGACAATACCCAATATATCTATTATTTTTTATTTTTGTTAAGTTTTACACAGTAAATTAATTTTTGAACAGAATTAAATCTTGTTTTTGTGTTGCCATTTTTTGAGAACCATATTTTTTTTATTTTTCTGGCGATTGTCTTAGGTAGGTTCTCATTTTTTGTGAGTACAAGATGACGGTTTGATTGGTACAATTTTGGGGTAAATACGCCTTTTTGATCGCCTGCTATTACACTTTTTGTGAGACAAGAGGGAAAAAAATGGCTGTTTTGGCATAGTTTTTAAAACATTTTTTTACAGCATTCATCTGGGAGGCCATCTCTTGTAATATTTTTATAGAGCAGGTTGTTACGGACGCGGTGATACCCAATATGTCTAACATTTTTATTTCTGTTAAGTTTTACACATTAGATGCATTTTTGAACAGAATAAAATCTTTTTTTTGTGTTGCCATTTTCTGAGAGCCATATTTTTTTTATTTTTTGGTCGATTGTCTTAGGTAGGGTCTCATTTTTTGCAGGACGAGATGACGGTTTGATTGGCACCATTTTGGGATTAATACGTCTTTTTGATCACTTGGTATTACACTTTTTGTGAGGCAAGGTGACCAGAAAATGGCTTTTTTTACACTGTTTTTACTTTTTATTTTTTACGGCATTCACCTAGCGGGGTGGGTCATATGATATTTTTATAGAGACGGTCGATACGGACGTGGCGATACCTAATATGCCTACTTTTCTTTTAATACACTTACAGCTTCCTGCCTCTGAGATCCAGGGGGCTGGATCTCACAGGCTTCCGTAGAAGGCAGCCCGATGCCTAAGCAAGGCATCGGGCTGCCTTCCCTGTCATTGGGTCCCCGTCACAGCAGTGCTGGTATCCTAAGGGTTCCCGTCATGTACGGCGCTGGTATCCTAAGGGTTCCCGTCATGTACGGCGCTGGTATCCTAAGGGTTAATGAGAGGTAATTAGCAGCCAGCTGAGGAGACATACAAAGACATACAAGATAGGGAATTTAGATTGTGAGCCCCACTGGGGACAGCAAGTGATAATAATGTCTGAAATCAATGAATAATCAGGATTACCTTGCAGATAATTTTTTTTCATGTCCAGCATAAATTGAAATTAGTACAAAAGGGCAAAACTGCACAGTCAAACAAGGGGTAATCCAGAGGATGTGTTCAAGAGCAAACCCAAGGTCAGAATAACAGATATCTACAGTAAGCTAACAAACCCTGAACCACATAAGTACAATACCTGGTGAAGAATCCTGGGGAAGCTGGGTTATATTTGGGTTATATAGCCTGTCCTGGACTACTTAATTAGAAATTTAAGGAAACGTGTCATCAGAAAATTACCTATTGTTTAAATCACTTTTTTTTATCTTTAACACATTTTTAAATATTTTTTGTATTTTAATAAAAAACATAAAATCCTGCAGTTTTCACAGTGGTCACTAAGCCTAACAATAGGCGCCACTGCTTGGTCCGTACAGATCACTATACTGCAGTTACCTGCTTATCTATACTCAGAGGTGATATCATTGCAGGCAGGATTAGAATGATGGTCAGGGCCGCTTTATCCATAGGGCATATGGTGCATCTGCACCGGGCCCACCAATAGGTCACGTGGCGGGGGGGGCCCCCTTACAACCGGCTGGTCACATAAATTATTATTATTTTTTTTTTTTTATTTCCCGGAGAGGTGGGTGGGGGGTTCGCTAGCCGGGGCGCACGCTCACCTGTAAACTTAGGTAGCGGTGAGGCGGCGCCATCCGGCTCCAGTGCGGCTCCGCCGTTGGGCGGCGCGATGACGTGACGCGGGCGGCGCGATGACGTCATCGCGCTGCCTGCGACGTTCCTCAGGAGACCCGCCAGAAGAGGCTGGCTGGGTCTGCATCGTGGGACCGCGGACCGCGCCAGGACAGGTGAGTATAAACTGGCCTCCTACATGCTGCCCTAAACCTAGCCCCTGCCACCCTATTTCAAACCCCCAATACTGGCCCTGCCTTAACCCTGGCCTCTAACCCTAATATTGACCCCAACCATAATACAGGCCCCTGACCCCCTAATACTGGCCCTGCCTGACCCCTAACCCTGGCCTCTAACCCTAATATTGACCCCAACCATAATACAAGCCCCTGACCCCCTAATACTGGCCCTGCCTGACCCCTAACCCTGGCCTCTAACCCTAATTCTGACCCTGCATTGACCCCAACCATAATACAGGCCCCTGACCCCCTAATACTGGCCCTGCCTGACCCCTAACCCTGGCCTCTAACCCTCAATACTGGCCCTGCATTGACCCCAACCGTAATACAGGCCCCTGACCCCCTAATACTGGCCCTGCCTGACCCCTAACCCTGGCCTCTAACCCTCAATACTGGCCCTGCATTGACCCCAAACCGTAATACAGGCCTCTGACCCCCTAATACTGGTCCTGCCTGATGCCCTAACCCTGGCCTTTAACCCTCAATACTGGTCCTGCATTGACCCCAACCGTAATACAGGCCCCTGACCCCCTAATACTGGCCCTGCCTGACCCTTAACCCTAGTACTGGCCCCTGACCCCTACTCTGTAACTGACCTCTAACCTTGGACCCCTAACCCTGGTACTGGCCCCTGACCCCCTAGAATCGACCCCAAATACTGGCCCTGTCTCACCCCCAAATACTGGCCCTGTCTCCCCCCCTTCCCTTATACTGGCCCTGTCCTTCTCCCTAATCCCTGTGCTGACCCCTACCCTGGTACTGACCTCTAACCCTGGACCCCCTAACCCTAATACTGAACTCTAATACTGTCCCTAACCCTAATATTGACCGCTAACCCTAATGTACGGTACTGACCCCTAATACTTTCTCCTTTACATCACCATATTTGTTTTGTGATCCACAATTGCGGCTCCACAAAACACAGATACTGGCACATGCCCAGCCCTATGATAAAAATGCCTGTTCTTGTCTGCAATTGCGGTCAAGAATAGGACATGCTCTATCTTTTTTGCAGGGCTGTGGAGGGGAACTACGGATTTGCGGCCCCATTGAAGTTAATACAAATACGATCATGTGAATGTACCCTAATGTTGCCTCTAACCCCAATACTGGCCCTAAGGGTGCATTCAGATGACCATATTTCTGGGTCTGCATCCGTTCCACAATTTTGCGGAATGAGTGCAGACCCATTCAATTCAATGGGGCCGCAAAAGATGCTGACATCACACCATGTACTGTCCACATCTGTAGTTCCGTTCCGTGGCCCCATAAAAAATATAAAGCAAATGTCCTATTCTTGCCTGCAATAATATGCATTTCTATATAGGGCTGGCACTGTGCGGTTTGCAAAATGTGTTCTGCGGATCCACAATTTGTGGGCTGCTAAACACTTTCGGTCGTCTGAATGTAGCTTTATGCTAATACTGGCCCCTAACCCAATACTGGCCCCTAACCGCCAATACTGGCCCCTAACCGCCAATACTAGCCCCTGACACCAATAGTAGCCCCTGACACCAATAGTAGCCCCTGACACCAATACTAGCCCCTAACACCAATACTGCTCCCTAACCCCAATACTGGCCCCAAACCCCAATACTGGCCCCAAACCCTAACACTAATGCTAATCCTATCCCTTAAACTGACTGGAACCTTAACTACAACCCCCAATACCTCACACAGTGACCATAATATATGACCGTCCACATATATCTGTATGCACTGCATCTTTTATACCTCACACCTGACACATAGTATACATACAGAGTACTGATACGTCAGGTACAAGGTATAATAGATGCAGTGGGTAAACGTATATAGTATATACAGCAGTGTACTGGTATGTGAGGTATAATAGATGTAGTGTGTACAGATATATAGTATATACAGCAGTGTACTGATATATGAGGTATAACACATGCAGTGTGTACAGGTATATAGTATACAAAGCAGTATACATCACACCTCCCATGTCAGTACACTGCTGTATATACTATATATCTGTACACACTGCATCTATTATACCTCACACATCAGTACACACTACATCTAATACACACCGTATCTGTGTGTAGCACTAATGCTGCTGTTATATTCAGGGCACAGTATGTGGCACTGAGATGAGTCTGTGTCAGTCTGCAGGATGTGTTGGTAAAGTGTGAAGATAAAGATATCTTCTCGGCAAAATCTGCAGAGCTGAATTGTGGACGGAAGAAGTCATCATGGTGGTCTGAGCCAGATGGGGAAGAACTCAGGAGAAGACGTCACCTGTAAGTAACTAAATGGAAATGATTATTCTGCTACTGACTGTGTATGATGAGTGTTGTAGTCACCTGGATTATCTACAGCTAAGGGGTTGTTCACACATCAGTTATTTGATCAGTTATTGCCATCAGTTATTGTGAGCCAAAACCAGGTGCGGGTCAAAAACACCAAACAGGTGCAGATCTTTTCATTACACCTGATCTCTGTTTAGTGTCCACTCCTAGTTTTGGCTCACAATAACTGATGGAAATAACTGATCAAAAAACTGATATGTGAACAACCCCTTAGGCTACTTTCACACTGGCGTTTTCAGGATCCGTTTGTGAGATCCGTTCCAGGGTCTCACAAACGGTCCTGAACTGATCAGTTTCCCCTAATGCATTCTGAATGGATAAGGATCCGTTCAGAATGCATCAGTTTGCCTCCGTTCCGTCTCCATTCCGCTCTGCAAGCGTTTTGGTGTCCACTTGACCAAGCGGAATGTATGCGGATCCGTCTCCGCTCCAATGCAAGTGAATGGGAGCGGATCCGTTTGCTAATGTACATTAGCAAACGGATCCGTTCCCTATGGGACTTTCAAACATAGGCAAAACATAGGCAATGCTGATCCGTTCTGAACGGAAGCAAACGAATGCATTTTCGGGCGGATCCGTCTGAACGCAAGTGTGAAAGAAGCCTAATGATGGGTGGTAGCATGCTGTTTTGTGCAACAACAACTCCCAGCATCCCTTTGCACATGTTCAGGCCATACTGGGAGCTGTAGTTGCACACCCTACACTGTCATATGGCGAGGGATGACCTGACTACTCAGATGGTTCTGGTGCTGTATTTAGTAACATAGTAACATAGTTTATAAGGCCAAAAAAAAGACATCTGTCCATCCAGTTCGGCCTGTTTTCCTACAAGTTGATCCAGAGGAAGGCAAAAAAACCCTGTGAGGTAGAAGCCAGTTTTCCCCACTTTAGGGAAAAAAAATTCCTTCCCGACTCCAATCAGGCAATCAGAATTACTCCCTGGATCAACAACCCCTCTCTAGTAACTATAACCTGTAATATTATTACCCTCCAAAAATACATCCAGGCCCCTCTTGAACTCTTTTAGTGAACTTACCATCACCACCTCCTGAGGCAGAGAGTTCCATAGTCTCACTGCTCTTACCGTAAAGAATCCTCTTCTATGTTTGTGTACAAACCTTCTTTCCTCCAGACGCAGAGGATGTCCCCTCGTCACAGTCACAGTCCTAGGGATAAATAGATCGTGGGAGAGATCTCTGTACTGACCTCTGATATATTTATACATAGTTATTAGATCTCCCCTCAGTCGTCTTTTTTCTAAAGTGAATAAGCCTAATTTTGATAATCTTTCTGGGTACTGTAGTCCACCCATTCCAGTTATTACTTTAGTTGCCCTCCTCTGAACCCTCTCCAGCTCTGCTATGTCTGCCTTGTTCACAGGAGCCCAGAACTGTACACAGTACTCCATGTGTGGTCTGACTAGTGATTTGTAAAGTGGCAGGACTATGTTCTCATCACGGGCATCTATGCCTCTTTTGATGCAGCCCATTATCTTATTGGCCTTGGCAGCAGCTGTCTGACACTGGTTTCTGCAGCTTAGATTTCTGTTCACTAAAATTCCTAGGTCCTTTTCTATGTCAGAGTTACCCAATATTTTACCATTTAGTATGTACTGGTGACTTGCATTATTCCTTCCCATATGCATAACCGTACATTTGTCAGTGTTAAACCTCATCTGCCACTTCTCTGCCCAAGCCTCCAGTCTATCCAGATCCATCTGTAGCAGTGTACTGTCCTCTTCTGTGTTAATTACTTTACACAGTTTAGTGTCATCTGCAAAAATTGATATTTTACTGTGCAAGCCTTCTACAAGATCATTAATAAATATATTGAAGAGAATAGGGCCCAATACTGACCCCTGTGGTACCCCACTAGTGACAGTGACCCAATCTGAGTATGTACCGTTAATAACCACCCTCTGTTTTCTATCACTGAGCCAGTTACTTACCCAAATACAGACATTTTCTCCCAGGCCAAGCATTCTCATCTTATATACTAACCTTTTATGTGGTACAGTGTCAAATGCTTTGGAGAAGTCCAGATATACGACATCCATTGATTCGCTGCGGTCTAGTCTAGAACTTACCTCCTCATAGAAACTGATTAAATTGGTTTGACATGACCGATCCCTCATGAAGCCATGCTGATATGGAGTAATTTGCTTATTTTCATTGAGGTACTCCAAGATAGCATCTCTTAGAAAACCCTCAAACAGTTTACCCACGACAGATGTTAAACTTACCGGCCTATAGTTCCCGGGCTCTGTTTTTGGACCCTTTTTGAATATTGGAACCACATTTGCTATGCGCCAATCCTGTGGAACACTCCCTGTCAGTATAGAGTCCTTAAATATCAGAAATAAGGGTCTGGCGATGACATTACTTAATTCTCTTAGGATACGGGGGTGTATGCCATCCGGTCCTGGCGATTTGTCTATTTTAATCTTTTTAAGACGCAGCTCTACTTCTTCCTGGGTCAGACAGGACACTTTTAATGGGGAATTTACTTTTATATTCTGCATTTCATCTGACAGTTTATTTTCCTCAGTGAATACAGTGGAGAAAAAGATATTTAGTAGCTTTGCTTTCTTTTCATCGCTCTCTGCAACTCCCCCCTCATTACTCTGTAAGGGGCTGACACCTTCAGGTTTATACTTTTTACCATTTATATAATTAAAGAACATTTTAGGGTTAGTTTTACTTTCTTTGGCGATTAATCTCTCGGTCTCTAGTTTGGCTGTTTTTATTTGTCTTTTACATATTCTATTTTTTTTCCTTATAGTTTTTCAATGCTTTCTCGCTCCCCTCCTGTTTTAGTGATTTAAATGCTTTCTGTTTGTCATTTATTGCTTTCTTTACAGTTCTATTTATCCACATTGGCTTTTTCTTGTTTCTTATTATTTTATTCCTATATGGTATGTACCTCTCACAATTAGATATTAGGATGTTTTTAAAAATATACCATTTTGTGGCTGTATTTTTATTTTTGAAGACTTTGTCCCAGTTAGTTAGGCCTATGGCCTCTCTTAGTTGGCTAAATTTAGCTTTTTTGAAGTTAGGTATTTTTGTTCCTCCCTGAAGAAACGCTCTTTTGAATGACAATTGGAAGGTTATTATGTTATGGTCACTATTTCCCAGGAGTCCCCCGACCTGCACATCTGTTGTTCTGTCAGGTCTATTGGTTAATACTAAGTCCAGTATGGCCGTCCCTCTAGTCGGGTCCTGAACCAGTTGGGAAAGGTAATTGTCTTTGGTTATTTCCAAGAACCTGTTTCCTTTATGAGATGTACAGGTTTCAGTTTCCCAGTCTATATCTGGGTAGTTGAAATCCCCCATAATAACGACCTCATTATGATTTGCCGCCTCGTCTATTTCGTTTAGAAGTAGATTTTCTATGGGCTCTGATATAGTAGGGGGTTTATAATAAACTCCTACTAATAGGAGTTTATAATAAACTCCTATTAGTATTTTATTATTGTTTTTGGCTCCATTTATTTCTACCCACAGTGACTCCACATCTTCATGTCCCTCACTTATATCTTCCCGCAGTGTGGGCTTTAGACAGGATTTTACATAAAGGCAGACCCCTCCCCCTCTCCGGTTTTGGCGATCCTTTCTAAAAAGACTGTAACCCTGTACGTTAACTGCCCAGTCATAGGTATCATCCAGCCATGTCTCAGTTATTCCCACTATGTCATAGTCCTCCTCACACATCACTAATTCCAGTTCACCAATTTTATTAGTCAGGCTTCTGGCATTAGTGTACATACACTTAAGAGGTCTATGTATACTTTTTAACCCCCTTTTAAAATTACCATCACCTGTGAAGTGAATATCCGGGGTTTTTGGTTACTTTGGTTGATGTTTTGCCCAATATTCTCCCTACATTCCTCACTAATCCCAACCCCCACTAACCCCCACTCTCCCCGACTATGACCCACTCTCTATCTACACTATCTACCCCCTTATTAGTATTATCCCCCAGATCCTAGTTTAAAAGCTCCTCCAGCCGTCTAACCATTTTTTCCCCCAGGGCAGTTGCACCCTCCCCATTAAGGTGCAGCCCATCCCTACTGTAGAGTCTGTAGCCGACAGAGAAGTCAGCCCAGTTCTCCATGAACCCAAACCCTTCCTTCCTGCACCAGCCTCTGAGCCACTTATTTAACTCCCTAATCTCCCGTTGTCTCTCTAGTGACGCTCGTGGCACTGGTAGTATTTCTGAAAACACTACCTTGGAGGTCCTGGACTTTAGCTTCTCACCTAGTTCCCTAAATCATTTTTAAGGACCTTCCATCTCCCCCTGACTTTGTCATTGGTGCCAACGTGTACCATGACTGCCGGGTCTTCCCCAGCCCCACCCAGCAATCTGTCAATCCGATCCGCGATATTGCCGAACCCGAGCACCCGGGAGACAACACACTGTTCGGCCATTCACGGTCTCGGCGACAGATAACCCTGTCTGTCCGCCTAATTATAGAGTCCCCTACCACCAGCATCTGTCTGGCCTTTGCTGCTCTCCTTTTCCCATCCTTCCTGCAGCGGTCATCCTCCTGGTTTCTAGGAGGAAACAGCCCTGCTTGCAGTGTCGCTGGTCCTGGGCTTTCATCCCTAATATCAGCCAAACAGGCATATTTACTAGGGCGTTCCAGCTCAGGACTAGCCTCCCTGGCACTTTTCCCTCTACCCCCCCTTACTACATTAACCCAACTGCTGACCTGATAGTCCTGCTCTTGCCCATCTCCTCCCTCCTCCTCTTCACTGACCCCAGCCAGTGCCTGCACTGTGAGGTCTAAGCCTCTCTCCAGGTGTTTCAATGCCCCTAAGTATCCAAGCTGCTTATTTAGATCCAAAATCTGGGCTTCCAAATATGCAACGTGATTGCATCTAGTGCAATGTATTCACCCATGAATGGTTCTTCAAGGCATGCATACATTGCACAGGACACACACTTAGTAGCATTGTCCATGGAGCACCTGCTAGATGGGGATATACAGTACAGAAAAACTAGTAAATATGCGATTAGGGTTTGCTGTAGCTGGAGGACTACAAATCAAGTTAACACACAAGGAAAATCTCTCCCACCTTACTTTATCCTCCTTGTCTTAAACTCCGGTTTTTCAACTCCACTTATACACAGCCCACTTACAAAGCAAACCCAAAGTCAGAGCAAGCTCTATTAAGAGTTTAGCTATGTAATTTATAGCACCTGGGATCAGAAACCACTCCCCTTCACCAGGTACACAGCAGAGAAAAAAAATGGGTTTAAATGTTATAACCAAATGCAAGCACTAAACAAAACAAAGACCTTTGCAATCAACTAGACAGTTATTTGCAGTCACTTCCCACAAATTCACACTCAGAACCAGCACTCCGGTTCTTTAACTCCACTTATACACAGCCCACTTTACAAAGCAAGCCCAAAGTCAGAGAACCCTGGTTCTGGTTGCTGTATTTATGTAGAGAACCTGGTTCTGGTGCTGTATTTATGTAGAGAACTTGGTTCTGGTGATGTATTTATGTAGAGAACTTGGTTCTGGTGCTGTATTTCTGGTAGAGAACTTGGTTCTGGTTCTGTATTTCTGTAGAGAACTTGGTTCTAGTGATGTATTTATGTACAGAACATGGTTCTGGTGATGTATTTATTGTAGAGAACCTGGTTCTGGTGCTGTATTTATGTAGAAGAACTTGTTCTGGTGATGTATTTATGTAGAGAACTTGGTTCTGGTGCTGTATTTATGTAGAGAACTTTGGTTCTGGTGATGTATTTATGTAGAGGAACTTGGTTCTGGTGCTGTTATTTATGTAGAGAACTTGGTTCTAGTGATGTATTTATGTACAGAACATGGTTCTGGTGATGTATTTATGTAGAGAACTTGGTTCTGGTTCTGTATTTATGTAGAGAGCTTAGTTCTGGTTTCTGTATTTATGTAAGAGAACTTGGTTCTAGTGATGTATTTATGTAGAGAACTTGGTTCTAGTGATGTATTTATGTAGAGAACTTGGTTCTGGTTCTGTATTATGTAGAGAGCTTAGTTCTGGTTCTGTATTTATGTAGAGAACTTGGTTCTGTTGCTGTATGTAAGTAGAGAACTTGGTTCTGGTGCTGTATTTATGTAGAGAACTTGGTTCTGGTGATGTATTTATGTAGAGAACTTGGTTCTGGTTCTGTATTTACTCTTGATCTTTGCACTGGGCCCACCAATGTCTAAAACGGCCCTGATGACGGTAGGTGATTGTCAAAGCTTATCTATTTTTCCCTTGTACAATGACCTCTGCACAGGGCACATACCATGCCTAGAAAAACTCTCCCATAGAGGTCAATGAGGTCTCCTGACAATTGTGTCTTATGGACTATGTGGCTGCCGTAAAGCAATTTTCTTAATGTTCTCTAAATGCTGTTAAAGGGGTTCTCCGAGTTATATATATGATGACTTATCCTCGACAAGGGTGCAGGTGTCGGACCCCTGTTTGTTTGAAGAGGAGGCGCGCGCCGTATCAGCGCTGCCTCCTCTTCATTGTTTACATGCTG
>ONZH01007411.1:0-40122 GCA_900303285.1 Rhinella marina
CCACTATGTCATAGTCCTCCTCACACATCACTAATTCCAGTTCACCAGTTTTATTAGTCAGGCTTCTGGCATTAGTGTATATGCAATTATGAGGTTGATGTATATTTTTCCCCTACACGTTTCCTTCTGAACTGTTCTAGTTTCTCCTTCCATTCCTCCCCCAGTTCCATTACCTTGCCCCAGGTCTCTATCTGCACTATCTTCCCCTCTTATAATGTAGTTACCCTCCCCCAGGTCCCTAGTTTAAACACTCCTCCAGCCTTCTAGCCATTCATCTTGTTGGGGTGTATCCTGTCAGTGCTAGCCTCCCTGGCACTTTTCCCTCTACCCCGCTTTCTAACTGTTACCCAGCTAGCTACCTCACTTCCCTGAGCCTCCTCACTAACACCCTCCCCCACATCTACCCCATTGTCACGCTACGATATGGGAGGAAAAACACCACACCGAGCATACACCGAAACACTACAGTGAGTTGAGGACCGGATCAGCAGGTAAGAAGCCAGTGGCAAGGAATACCACTGAACCAAGTGCACCGGAAATACCAGGAACCAAATCCAGAGGGTAGAAACCCAGTGAGCCCCGTTCTTCACAGAGCCCCAGATGGTAAGGATGCACTTATCCAAAACTCACTGGCTGCACCTCCAGGATGGTCCCGGTGCACCTGGAAACTTACCTGCTGATACTGCTGGAAGAAACACCAGCAGCCCACACACCAAAGACTGGAACCCAGGCACATGTACTGGAACCCGAACACCTAACAGGACTCAGTACACACAACACACCCAGGAACCAGCTCACCAGCAACAACTCACAGTATCGCTGTTCCGCTCCGGGGACCCTGGAGCTCTCTCACCGAGGCACATACATACAGGGAATGTCTGGACTCCATGTCAGAAGACACATGGCAGTCACAGACCAAACACCCACCCGGAACATAAACCACAC
Organism: Rhinella marina; assembly: GCA_900303285.1. Lineage (NCBI taxonomy): Eukaryota > Metazoa > Chordata > Amphibia > Anura > Bufonidae > Rhinella > Rhinella marina. Next base: position 946 of record ONZH01007411.1, read on the forward strand.
ACCACATAACCGGGATAAGGGAAGGGGATGAGAAGACCTTGGGAAGACCTCAATGACATATTAGGTGGCCACAAGGACTGGGCAGATGGAATCCCAGGAAAGGTGCATAGCTCCAACACCAACAGAGGCTGGAGCACAACTAACCCACCAGGCTAGCAACAACAGAATAAAAGCACCTAGTGACCACACACAGGTCAATATGTTAACCCCATGAGAACCAGACAGGGAAGGAGGGAAGTATACAATAAGAAGGGAACATACCAGCAACCAAAACTACACATTGCCCCTGGCAACTAGCAACCACGGAATACCACCGTAGCCAGAATGCTAGAACACAAACATGAGCAACATGGAAGCCGTGTCACGGAGAACAACCATGACCGTGACACCACCAATTTACACCAGCATACAACCACATCCGGTATACCAGAGCACAAACATGAGCAACATGAAACACGTGTCAAGATAACCACACGGTACGTGACACCCATAGAGTGCATGCTCAATGAGCAGCAAACTTTTTTCCAAATTGTCAGCGCTTCTCAGTGTTGAAATTCGCCAGGTTAGATACAAAATGTGCGATTCCAAACAGGCAATTTGCTCACATTTTGAACAAAGATATGCACCCTTAAACGGCTGTTCCAGGACTGCATACATTAGACAAGATGTGCACTGGACTGCGCTGTCAATAATGGAATACATAATAATGGGAATTACGCAAAAACAGATTAAAAAAAATACAAAACAGTGATATGAAATCGACCTACTGTAGTCCCCTCTTAAAGTCTCTTAATCTGAAGTCAATCTGAAGTCACAGGGGGGTAAAAATAAAAAGGGTCGTGAGCTGGATATTATTCATATTATTGCAGGTTATTTGACATTAAACACTAAATATGAATCAATTCTGGCATATTCACTTCTACAGCCCCATTGCTATCCCGCCTGACAGGTAGGAGCCTTTCTCCTGCCATTTGCTTTTCCTCCTTTTCCACATCATCTAATATCAATGAGAATATGTCATCAGGAACATGCAGCTCCTCCTCTCTCTGCATCTGGTAAAGCCAGCAAAAGATGAGGATGGTCATCATTTGAACCTGGCCTCCCTAAAGGGTGCACAATGGATGATATTGTTTGGCACACTGGCACCGGAATAATAAAGACTTCCATCTTATTGGTACTGAATTACATTTACAGCTTATGTGGAAATAAGTAAATGTAGGAATATAATACATAAAGCTGAGTGTATGTTGTATGTCCGCTAAAGGAATCCACCCGCGCAGCTACATCGTTTGGCACACAGGTACTCAGTTTCGGGAAGTTTTTAGAACTGTCTCAGCTCTCAGGACATACCGTTCCTGAGATTTCCTATGCATTAGCCAATAGATGCCTGGTCACATGACTCTTATCAGCCAACAGAAGCTCACAGGCCCTTAGCCCCATCATACAGACAGTTTCACACCAGGTTTCCATAACAACCCAGACAGTTTTCTTCACTGCTATAGGTCTGCTTTAAAGGGGCAGAATGCTGTGGATGACACTGTTAATGGGGTATTCTGGTTACCATTAATATAACTTATGTTTTAGACTAATTCATCATCAATAATTGCCTAATATAATGTAAATGTCACATATTTACTGATCAGTAGTAATAAAAGATGTTTTCTTCCACTTCTATCTATTGTGTTTCCTCACAAATTACCATGGCATCAATCTGTAATTAAGGCCACTCTCAGAAGAAGGACTTAAAATCCCTACCCCCAGTTCTCGCTAAGCCACACCCTGTCACCCAGTCATGTCCACGCCCCCTCTCACTCTGCAGCCGACAGGGATTGCAAAAATGAAAGTAAAAATCAACTTCTGTCAGCTGCAGGGGTGGGAGGGAGGTTGACCTTATCCCTGCAGCTCATGCTCACAGTGCACAGTGCTGCTGTCTGAGAGTGAGCTGTTTAAAAGGACATCCCTGTGTTCATCCAGGCCCTGAGCCGGATGGAGAACAGGGAGTCTGAAAGCCAGACTGTCCAGCTTACAAAATGAACTGTGGCCATCTTAGGGGCAGGCTGCTGTGGTGGTCACAGTTAAAGGGGTGAGCACTGTGGATGTAACTGTTAAGGGGCAGGCTGCTGTGAAGGTCATTGTTAAAGGGGCAGGCACCTTGGAGGTCAATGTTAAAGGAGGAGGGGACTGTGGAGGCCACTATTAAAAGGGCAGCATGGTACTATGATGTTACTGTTAAGGAAGTGGGGTACTGTGACAGTCACTGTTAAAGGGGCAGTCGCTGTGGAGATCTCTGTCAAGTGGGCCAGGATTATTGGAGGTCAGTTAAGGGGACTATAAGCTATGGCCAGTGTTAAGGGGTGGGTGCTGTAGAGGTCACTTAAGAGGGCAGGCCCCTGTGGAGGTCACTGTCAAGAGGGTGAGGTGCTATGGAACTCACTGGTAAAGGTGCAGGCTGCTGTGAAGGTCAAAGTTAAGGGGTTGGGCTGCTGTGGAGGTCCCATTTTAAGGAGACAGGGCACGGTGGGGGGAGTCAGTGTAACGGGTGGGGCTGTGGAGGTTTCTGTTAAGGAGCGGGGTGCTGTAGAGGTCACTCTCAATATCTTTTAACGACACACACATAAACATTAAATGAAATATACCCGAGCGAAGCCAGGTCCTTCTTCTAGTTAATAAATAAAACTGAAGCAGAATAAGTCTCCCTGCACTCTTCCTCTCCAATATTCTTCTATTAATCATTTTTAGTATCACTGTCACTGGCGTATGAGTACTTGCTACGTCTTTCCCTTTGCTCAGCTCACAGGATAATGGCAGAGACAGCGTGGGATGTGGGTTTTATAGGGCAGTGACATTACAGGGGATTGCTATCTGTGGATTGGCTGGCTGTATGGCATTATGGGTGATCTTGTGTTCCCAGGCTTCTTACTTTCACTTTGTAACAAATGCAGCTGGCATTTTAGGAAAAACTGATTCGTTACCACGAAACGAGAAGAAATTAGGATTTATTGTAAATTGAAGTTTTCCTAAACTTCAGACCGAATTCCACTTTGAATGCTTCACTTCGCTCAACACTAGTTAGCAATTATGGCATATAGACATACATCCTGATCTTTTCCAAAATAGCTTATGTACTCCATTCTTTTGTCTTGTTACTTGATACATTGTACATTATGTGTTTAACTTTTACATGACAATAAATGTAAAAAATAAATTAAAGAGGACTGAAATACTGTGGGCAATAAAAGCCTTTTTTCTCGAGAATAACTTAGGCTTTTCAGTCACCACTCCTCATAAAGGCCTAAACTGGCGGTGGAGGCGTAGGCCTCTCTCTATAACTTCAGCGCATCCAGCGCCAGTTCTTAATGTAAGACCATCTAAAACGGGCATAGAAAATGGTGAATGAGATGGGCTTGCCAGGCCATCCCCTTCCCCGCCCACACCAAGCACACAATTTTAGACCTGACTTGAGTGGGTCGAAGTCACAGATAGCAGCGCAACTAACCGCTGTGCCAGTATTTGTGCCTGAAATGCACCTAATTTAGGCTTATATCAGTATAGTAAATGACCCCCTTAGTGTTCAGATTAATTCTAGGACTTCTCTTTTTTAACATAGAAATGGCCAGCACAATCTATCATTCAAATATATTCTGTTTGCAATGTGCAAGCCTTATACTAGAGCTCGTGCCATTCATTTGAATTGCTAAGAGTCCAAATCAACTGTATTCACCAAAAACCTAAACCTCTAAATTACTTTCCCTCATTCCTACCGGTTGTAAGCACAAAAGATCTTCAGTGTAAACAGGACTTAGTTAAAATTCTGTTTCTCCCACACATTAGATGGAATGTATAAACAAATACGTTTTTTTCCCTTGCTTTATTTTCCAATAAATGTGCAGGTAAAAAGCACTGAGTGGAAGGAAACATGTGCAGGAAAAGTAATATATATCACTTTACTGGTGTCTGAAATGATATTACATTGAAATGCAAGAGAGCTACAGTAAAGAAACCCATTTGATGGAAATAAGCATGCATTAACTTTTATATTCAAGGCAAACCAACAAGATAAGATATGTGAGTGATGTTGAAGAAGCATGTAATCAAAATTAGACTGACATCCACATTTTAAATTAAGCATAATGTTAAACACAAATCATTCAGACTTGCACAGAGAAGTAAAATGTACGGATTTCACATGCTGATGTAAAATTTAGAGCTTGAACCAGTAAGTATTTCCTGAATGCAATACAAATATATGTTTAAGATTTCACTGTTGCTATCAGTATGTATATGCAGATGTACCACGAAGCTGTTAAATGAAACACACCAATTCCAGATTGTATTTCCCTTCCTAAATAGTAACATATGGAGTCATTTATTAAGACTGGCATTTTAGACAGTCTCCTTTGTATGTTTCTACCTAGGCAAATATAATGTTTTTTCAATGCACTTACTTTAACTTCAGTGGCTCCTTTCTCATATTTCACTTAGGGTAACGTGACCTTTCATGTCAGCTTCTCTCCCTGCTCTGCTGATGTTTCGTGCACAAGCCTCAGAGATCAGATAACAGGCTGTACACGAGACATCACTGTGCTGGCCATGCCCCCTGCACTACCGGCTGCTGCTCTCTGTCCTGTGTCTCCTTCTCCCTGGATTCATTAGAAAACATTAACCCCTCAGCCAGCAGATTCAGTGCTGAAGGAAGTGAGGAGACAAATGCTGAGCACAGGAGATGACAAGCTGGAGGAGTTCTGCAGAGCATTGTACAAGAAAGGTAGGGGGAAGTTCCTGTGTGTATCAGCAGTGTCATTGTACAGCTGGGACTTGTAGTCCTACACATACAACATGCTGCTGAGTATCCCAGCAGGCAGATATGCCACTCAGGGCAGACTTATTCACTCCATTTGCAGAAAAAGGGTAGGGGCAGAGATTGTTGTTACTGCATGTAAACAAAGGGCCTGAAGAGAACCAGGGAAAAGAGGAGATTTTTTTTGCCTAAAACTTGCATAACTTAGTTATATATTGCTGCCGATCATATTTACAGTGCTATATTTTTTTTTTTTTCATAACTAGGACAACCCCTTTTATACCCCTGCGGCGGTGCTTGATGCACCTAAGTTATGTAGAGGTGCCGGCCTCTACATGACTTAGGCAAATCCACTGTCAGAGCCTACAAACCTTAAATCCACACAAGGTCCTTTGCTGGTGTAAATTTAGATTATTTTGTACACCAAAAACTGTATTAGAAAGTGATAAATGAGACGGGAATACTGGTCTGTCTCTTAACAACCCAAACCACGGCCCCCTTTTTTTAAAAACTGGTGTACATGCCGAGGAAGAGGAAGAAGTTGCATATTTAGCTACCAAATCTGATAAATGCCAAAAAGTGGTGTGTATCTAATCATAGATCTTAATCTTTAAAGGGAATGCGTCATCAGGAAATTAACTGCTGTCTAAATCACTTTTTTATGTTTAACATATATTTAAATAATTTTTGATGATGTTATTTTTAAAATAAAAATAAAAATGTCAGTTTTTATATTTAAAATACCAACCATAAATCCTGCAGTTTTTGCACTGGCCAATATGTCTAATAACATGGGTCTGCAAAAAAAAATGTTTTTTCAAGGGCTGTTTTGGTTATTCCACGTAATCTTTATGTTATATATCCTTATGTTGGTGCGCTGAATCAGAAACTGAACTCCATTTTGGCATAGGACATCAAGTTTCCTGACAATTTAGGTAACTATGTTAAATAAGGCAATACCTCAAAATAAATGGAAATAGACTTATAACATTTATGTTTTATTACAATTTTCTCATGAACATCCTTTTTTTAACTGAAATGAGCTAACCTACACACACTAAACTCGATTCTTCCTCCCTGTAATGCTCCTCTAAGTGCATTTACGCTTGTGAGTAGCAGTTGGAATGTCTCTCTGAAGCATCCAACAGCAGCCTGCCATCATTGTAATGTTCCATTTTCCCTGGTATCTCCTTTCCATCTCTTTAATGTCTTGGTGGCATCGTTCACCTTGTTCCTCAATCACAGCTCCCAAATTTTCAGGAAAGTAGTAAAGGTGGGACTGGTAGGAAATGCACTTTCAAACTCATCAGGCAACCTAAAGCTTGAAATGCTTTCAGCATTCATCCGACGATCTTTATGCAGTGAGGATCTTTGTTATTGCCTAAAAATTTCTGTACAGCTTTAAACGCAATCCACCCTTCTTTCCGTTATGATATTGACAAACTCTTGATCAACTATAAGACTTCTAATGTCTGGTCCGACGAACACACCTTCCTTCAATTTTGCCTCTGACAGACCTGGAAACTTGGTGACCATGTATTTGAAGCATTCTCCATCTCTTGGAAGTGATTTTACGAATTGCTTCATCAATCCCAATTTTCTGTGGAGAGGTGGTAAAAGAACTTTATTGGGAGGTACCAAAGTTTCTCGGAGCTGCCAACCCTTCTTGGTCCAATGATTTTGTCGGTCTTGCCTCTCCTATAGACACAGAAAACAAGGGTATTTGGTATACCCTGCTTTGAAGAATCTAGAAAAAGACGCCATTACTCTGAATCATATTGGATTTTAAATTGACCCATCAGACTTTTGACATCGATGCAATAAACCAACTTGTCTTCCTGGACGAAGTAAGGAACAAACTCCTTTTCACGATGTCTCAACCATGAAGATGACACTCCTGGCAACAATAAATTCCTGCTTTTCAGCCTTGATCCGAGTAACTCAGCGGCATCTTTGGGAAGATTCAAGTCTCTTACTAAATCATTCATCTCCCCATGAGAAAACAAATTTGGTCTTATATCATCTTCAAAGTCAGGACTTGATTCATCATCTGGTTCAGGTATGACTTCACCTTCATCAGAGCTAGGCAGATCACATGCATTTTCCCCTTCAGATGCCGTGGTCAAATGTGACCACTGCATCTGAGCAGCCCGGAACCGGAAGCCACAAGCTTCTGGTCTGGTAACAGCATTCCCCGCCTGAGATTGGGGAACCTGCTACTGTGCTGAAATAGTCCGAAGCCTCAAGCAGGCTTCAGACCCTATTTCAGGTAAATACCAAAAAAGGCCACTAGGTGGCAGAATTGGACCATTATTGAGCAAATGAAGTGTTCTTTGATGGCTATATAGCCATCAAAGAACAATATGGACAATCTAATGATTGTCAGTTATTGTCACCCAAAGTTCTTCTAGTTAATAAATAAAACTGAAGCAGAATAAGTCTCCCTGCACTCTTACTCTCCAATATTCTTCTATTAATTATTTTCAGTATCACTGTCACTGGCGTATGAGTACTTGCTACGTCTTTCCCTTTGCTCAGCTCACAGGATAATGGCGGAGACAGCGTGGGATGTGGGTTTTATAGGGCAGTGACATTACAGGGGATTGCTATCTGTGGATTGGCTGGCTGTATGGCATTATGGGTGATCTTGTGTTCCCAGGCTTCTTACTTTCACTTTGTAACAAATGCAGCTGGCATTTTAGGAAAAACTGATTCGTTACCACGAAACGAGAAGAAATTCGGATTTATTGTAAATCGAAGTTTTCCTAAACTTCAGACCGAATTCCACTTTGAATGCTTCACTTCGCTCAACACTAGTTAGTAATTATGGCATATAGACATACATCCTGATCTTTTCCAAAATAGCTTATGTACTCCATTCTTTTGTCTTGTTACTTGATACATTGTGCATTATGTGTTTAACTTTTACATGACAATAAATGTAAAAAATAAATTAAAGAGGACTGAAATACTGTGGGCAATAAAAGCCTTTTTTCTCGAGAATAACTTAGGCTTTTCAGTCACCGCTCCTCATAAAGGCCTAAACTGGCGGTGGAGGCGTAGGCCTCTCTCTATAACTTCAGCGCATCCAGCGCCAGTTCTTAATGTAAGACCATCTAAAACGGGCATAGGAAATGGTGAATGAGATGGGCTTGCCAGGCCATCCCCTTCCCCGCCCACACCAAGCACACAATTTTAGACCTGACTTGAGTGGGTCGAAGTCACAGATAGCAGTGCAACTAACCGCTGTGCCAGTATTTGTGCCTGAAATGCACCTAATTTAGGCTTATATCAGTATAGTAAATGACCCCCTTAGTGTTATTGTCACCCAAAGTTTTTATAAATACATATTAAAAAATATATACAAGTTGAAATCACCCCCCCCCTTTCCTTAAAATATAAATAAAAATACTTAACCAATAAAAAAATAATCATCATGGGCATCGTCGCGTGAGAAAATGCCCATAAAATGAAAATATAACAATATTAATGGAATACGACAAATGGCATAACGGAGAAAAAAATAAAAACACCTAATTCACAATTTTTGCCACTTTAACTCCCAAATATTTTTTTTAATAAAAAGTGATCAAAAAGTCGCACACACTTCAAACTGACATCACCGAAAAGCACAGATTGTCCCGCAAAAATGAGCCCTTACACAGTCCTTTACACATAGCTACAAAAAAGTTATAGGGGTCAGAATATTATGATAATTTTTTTTCTCAAAGGTTTTAATGTTTTTTTCAGTATTAAATGCAAGAAAAAATACACAAGTGTGGTATCGTTGTAACTGTACTGACCTGGAGAATGAAGATAACAGATCAATTTTACCACATCGTGTACAGCGTAAAATATTCTTTGTCAGAATTGCGTTTTTTCCCAATTCTACCCCATTTGGAATTTTTTTTCCACTTCCCACTACATGGCATGTAAATGATGACATTAGAAAGTACAACTTATCCCGCAAAAAATAAGCCCTCATAAGGCTATGTGAACGGAAAAATAAAAAAGTTAGGACTATCTAGCAGGAAGGACTAGCAGGAAGTGAAAAACTAAAACGCAAAAATGGAAAATTCCAGGGTCCTGATGGGGTTAATGCTGTACGTTGACCTGTCTCTGTACAGTATTAAAATGTATTGACTCCATGGAGGCAAAATTTGTTTCACCCGAAATCGCGTGACACTTCGGTGAATGAGTTTGGTATTCGGTTCTACATTTTAAACATTCCAATGATAGAGCCTGTAGCCCTGTAGAGTTGACAAATATGAGGTTTGCAGAATGAGATTTTATAGCAAGATGAAATCAATATTACTTTCTTATGGCAGATTACAAAAATAAGTGCTATTTATGTGGAGCAGTCCACCAACACCTGCAAAATATCTAATGATTTCAAACAGGTTGCTTTCACACTTTTATTGGTCAGTGTTTATCAGTGATTTCCATCAGTGATTGTGAGTTATAACCAGGTGTGGGTTAAAAACACAGAACAGGTGCAAATCTTTTCATTATACTATGTCTTTGAGTAGGCTTCACTCCTAGTTTTGGCTCAGAATTACTGATGGAAATCACTGACCAATGACTGTGTGAAAGAGGCCTAATTAGAGAGCTCTGTGAGGCCAGACTGAGGTAACTCTATGTATTTTGCCTTTAATCGGCAGGCTGCAACTGTCATTAAGTTTTTTCTTATTTATCTTCATAAAAAAAATGTTCAAGGTTTCTGGCACATCAAGCCCCATGTTTTGTTCACCTGAACTACTATATGTCTTGACACATAATAAACTGCTGTCCCTCTGTTCCATGTTGGGATGACAATTTCTACCATACGACCACAGGGTTTTGGCGGCTGTCTGCCTAACACTTAAAGCTGCTCCCATTTGGTCCTGCCTCCTTAGCTAATCATCGCCACTCTCTGGCTACTTTTGACCAATGTGTATGATGACTATATGACACTTACTAATAAAGCCTTTGTTGATATTCTGTGCCGTTTGCTACGTTTCATAAGTCATGTCTCCTTATTAGGCAAATCTTTTTGGGTGCACATATGGCTGGTGCCTATATATTGCAGACCCGCTGTTTGCGGGCCGCAATACAGGCACGGCTGGCACACGTTCGTGGTGCACATTTGCGCGCTTTAGCAGGTATTTAAGCGCCGCAGCGGACATGATCTGACTGCTGGTAAGCATTCCCATGACCTAGAGGTATCTGTACACCTATTCCCACTGGTGGATTTACTCTTGGATGCAGGGCATGTCGTTCTCCACCACTGTGGAACTGGTAACTTTTTACCAATTGATTATTTGAATTTGGTTTCACATCAGTGGAGTTTGGTTTATAGCCATCTTCGTTTGTCTCTGATTTATATCCCCTAAAGAGTGGACAGGAATCTGTCACGTTGGGAGCATGTTTACTTTGGGATTTGGCATGTACAGGGGCAGGTTCCGGATAGGGTCACCGCTTTCGGCGTGGGTGTTATGTGTAGATAGTTAGGGTGTAATAGTGCCTTCCCCTAATTTTTAGGGTCTTTTCAGGGAAAGTTACATCCTGACCAAGCAATGCCACTCCTGCACATATACCTGGACTACATATCCTCTTCTTGGATCACCTAATATCCATATCTAGAACCAGTTGGCCCCCTGCCAAACACCAGACCCATACCACTATTTGCTACAGGCAGGGCCGTTTCTAGAGCCGGGCGAGGGGTGCCACCACACGGGGCGCATCACTACAATGAGCAGAAGGGGGCACTGGTGTTTACAGCTGATCAGCAGCAGGGCCAGGACACAACTAATGAGCGCTTCCTTTGTGGAAGTGCTCATTAGTGTAGGAGGCTGAAGAAACAGTGAGCACAGCACTCCCTGCGCAAGACGTCGCCTGTAAGTCACTGGGCTTACCTTGGGTAACTGATTCTTTTAAAATGTGTTTTAATCTCTTTATTAGAAAGTAAGGACACCTTAAACGTGAATGGGGGGGGGGCGCTTTTGTATTGTTTGCCCTGTTGGCAAAATTTCCTAGAAACTGTCCTGGCCACAGGATCCGGTAAGACCATTTGGTTTACTTGTTTACATGTAATAGTTTTATATACATCAATACATATGTCACTGTTCGGCCAGTATTCAATTACCAGCATTGGGGTAAATATCATTATAGCAACCCCCAGCATTTGTATGTTTCGTAGTGTGGAGTTTTGTTGTTTGATATTCTTTTAAACAGATAATCATTAAAAGTTAAGTTTTAATATAATCCCCCCTCCCCTATTATTTGGAGGTTGTATTATTTTTTGCATGTTCCCTCGGAACATTGCTTGTAGGACAAAATATTTATACAAACTAAAAAATACACAATAGAAACCAAGATGCAAATAAAAGGCACATAGCGAAATAGAAATCAATAGAAGTTGCCATTATGCCTGTTTGGTATAAGGGTACCTTTACATGTGACAGATTTTGTTGCAGAAAATTTTGCAACTGAAAATCAGTTCCATTCATTTGAAAGGGGCAGCTAGCACATGGATTTCTGCAAGCCCAATTCAGGTGAATGGAACTGATTTATAGTCGCGGAATTTTCTGCCACAAAATCTGTCGCGTGTAGCGGCACTGTAAATAACATGAGTGCAGGGGTGGACTGGCCATATACCTTACCGGGAAATTTCCAAGTGTGCCGTTTCCCAAGTGGCCACCCAAGCCCTCCTTATGGCCACTAGCCAGGTACATAAAGATCTGATGTTTTCAGCATTATATATCTGGCCATTAGCCCCAGGTGCCCTCCTGAATTCAACTGTGTTGCCATCCTCAGGGCAATGATACAAGTGAATACTGTGGCTGCAGTATTTTGTGCTGCACTGTGTTATTTAATTCTTATGGGGCTGTACGACGGTATTGCTGGCCTTGCCTACTTTTTTGTTCCTGCCTATATGTTTTGGCCATTTCCTATTTGTGTTGCTCCACCTTCTGTCAATTTGAACCCACCTACAACATGGAGCCACTTTTAGATTTTTTTTTTCCAGGGCCACTTTAAGTTCCCAGTACGCCCCTGCATTAGAGTCACTCAAACTACTTTCACCACCCTTTAATAGTTTACTCTTTAACTGAAATAATTGTAAATATACATAAACAGAGAAATTCCTTGCTTAGAAGATTTACATAGTTTAGAAAATAAATGACCTACAAAATACAACTGCTGGGCTCATAATCAAATCTATAACATCACATCTTGAAAGGGAATCACAGGATTGCATACTAAATGCTTCACATTATTTCTCTAGCTCCCAAAGAGAATATGACATTGCTGTGTAAAAACATTTATATTGTAGTTTGTGTCCTGTGCTCTCAGCCCTTCAAATTGTTTAAGACTTTAAAATTTAATCAAGGGACTTCTTAATGGAGGCTGAGGAAGAGCAACATCAGAAATACATTTGACAAAAGGGTAACAAATTTCTACTTAATTATTTATAATAGCCCTACACTGCTTCTTAGAGACACAAAAGTAGTCAGGCTCTTTAGTATCACATCTTACAGTCAGGGAGGACAAGGGCATCAATTCGTCCTCAAATCATGCAAACACTTCTCAAGATTGCATCTTGTTGATCTTGATGAAAGTACAGGCCCAGCATCTGATGTCTTTTGGCAGTAATTTATGGACACAGGTCAGCAGGAGTTGAATGGCTGCAGGGTGAAATGAGAGAGTGTATTATTTGCTTTGGACTTATTTCAGCTCCTGAATTGTATTCTGCTATTTTGCTGTGTCTCCAGGTTAAGCAATTGTTTCATGCAGGGCTTTGGGGTTTTATTTTATTTTATACTGTATACCTGTTTCAAAGTTATCTTTCAAAATGTTGCACTGTTGAAGTTTTTTTCATGAACTGCCATAAAATTAAGTTTTACTTTAGTATAAGTACATTTTGCCATTGTCCCTTCAAGGTTCCATCACGTAAGAGTTTTGGTTGTGTTTTTTTTTTTTTTGCCCCCACAAAAATGCCTTAAAATGCCAATCAGAGTTTTTTGTGGTGTTTTTAAAGTGTTTTGCTCATAAATTGCATTTTAGCACCACCATTTTAACACAGCCATTTTTTTTATCTTCACCTTTACTCCTTACCTTTCAAGGGCTTTTCTACATCATCAAATCAGGACTTGTTTTCCTTGGAGCAAGTTTTACTTTCTCATGGAATTGCTTAATATTCATTGTAAGGTAGTGGGAAGCTGAAAAACTAAATTTGTGGGGGAAAAAAAATCTGCCGTTGTTTTATGGGTTTTATTTGTACAGTGGTCTATGTAGTAAAACTGATATGTTAACTTCATTATGTGGGTCAGCATCATTACAGAAATTCCAATTTTTTATAGTTTCTATGTTTCAATAATTAAAAAATAAAAAATGTTGCCTTATTCTGACATCCATAACTTTTTATATTTACAGTATCATTCTTTTCAGGCCAATCTATTGTTTTTATTGATACCATTTTGAGGTATATTAAGAATTTTTGCTAAATTTTATTACATTTTAAGAAGGTGAACAGACCAAGACACTGTGATTTGGCCATTTTGTTTTTTTCTGTTATGTCAATCTTCATTAAGGATACTTTTATATTTTAATAGTTATAGTGCTATTTTCTGCTATTTTGTTTATTTATTTCTAACTGTAAAATGGAGAAACAGGGGTGATATGAATTTTTACTTCTTTTGTTTTTTTAATAATTTTAAAAACGTTTAAAACATTTTTAACCGTTTATTTTTAGTTACTCTAGAGGATTGCAACATTTCATTTTTCACTTACACTATAGACTGTAATGGTAAATGGAAAATTAATGCATTCCTATTAAGCCCTGCCACAGGGCTTAATAGGAACTTTACTATGGAATGCCTCAGGCCCTAAGCTGCCATAGCAACCATACAACTCCAGGAATATTGCTGCAGGGGGGCATCCAGTCACTGTGAGTGCCTCACCCCCTGTTAAATAACATGAGCGAGGAGCATCTTTAGAGACCCAACATCCAACATACATGTATGGTGCATGTCAGGAAGGGGTTAATGGAGTGTAAACAACATATAGCTGTTTACACAGTGTGATCTACTGGTTAGGACACTGATGTTGGGTGCCACATTAAATCATTATTTCATCAACAAGAGTTTGCTTGGATATTGAGTGATCTGTGACACCTTTGTAGAGGGCATTTGGGAACAACCTATTCCTAGAAAAAGTCTTTCCTGATAATTGTTTAAATCGTTCCCCTGTGTAAAGGGGCCTTAAGTCGGTTAATGAGATGTGGTTGCAGTTCCATTTTCAAAATTTTTCCTATAGTGAGGAATATTATGAAGAGCATGCTCTATTTGATGTGAATTTTCACAATCAATTATATGTGTTGTACATGATTCACAGTGGTAAATCACATGAATTGAAAATAGAAAACTACAAAACCACATTTACATGCTGTGAAAAATATCCATGAGGACTTGAGGGCAGACTGACAATTTTGAAGTCTAAGGATATTGGGCCCTATTTAACTATGGTATTACTGTGAGTTTCCATATTGAAATAAAAAACACAACATTAAAGCCATGTACAATAGTCCCTCATGTTATAATGGCCTCAGGATATATTTTCAACATATGATTATCTTTCCTGAGTCATAGTAACTTGAAACCAGACTCATTATATAATGCCACAGACACTGCCCATCTATGGCAAGAATGAGTGGTTGGAAGTTCCACTCAACCAACCTGGACACTTCCCTGGTAAAACACCAGTATTAGTGAAATGCATGACAGCCTAGTAGCACCTCTCTATAGTACAGTAGAGTACTACATGTTGTGTACTGCTCTCTACCTATCCCAGGATGAATTGGTCTTATGGACACAAAGTGATGAAAATCATTTTTTTAAATTTTGGTACACTATGTAAATTGTACAGGAGTCAGGACCATGATGAAGCTTTTGTGGATGATATACTAAAATTATTTAACCCCTTAATGAATAACGACACACATGTATGTTATTATGCTTAAGGGATTGTATGGAGAGTGCTCACACTCTGAGATCACTGCATTCATGGTGGGTGTTGGGTATAATTCAGCCAGGACCAAGCCTCAATCACCATGATCAGCGATGACGCTGAACATGGTCATTTAACCCCTCAGATGCTATGGTCAATAGCAACTGCTGCATTTATGGGGTTTAGGCAGATGGGGAGGGAGCTCCCTCTCCCTTTCCGATCGAAGCCCCTTGGCAAACTGACGGGGCTCCGATCAGTTACCATGACAGCTTGGGGCTTTCTGAAGATTCCCATGTGTCACATGGTTAGCTGCCAATAAAGGCAAGCTTGAACCATAGCTCAGCAGGCAGTGCCTCAGAGTCCCATAGACCACAATAGTATTATATTGTGGAGTGTTGGACAAGTTATCAGAAGATCACATGTTCCAGTCCCCTAAGGAGACTGAAAGTTGCTGTGGAGAAAATAGCAAAAAAATTAAAAATTCAAATCATTTCTAATTTTACATCTAATATATAAAGCTGAGTGTGTGTGTCCGCTAAAGGAATCCGCACCGTCGCAGCTACAATCACGAAAACTGGCTCACAGGTCATCAGGTGTCTGGGAAGGTTTTAGAACGGGTCTCAGCTCTCCAGGATGTACCGTTCCTGAGATATTCCCAAAAAATGCATTAGCCAATAGAAGCCTGGTCACATGACCCTTATCAGCCAATAGAAGCTCGTAGGCAGTTAGTCTCCACACACAACAGGATTCCATAACAACCTAGTCAGTTCACTGCTGTAGATCTGCTTTAAAGGGGCAGAGCGCTGTGGATGACACTGTTAAAGGAGTATTCCGGTTACCATAAATATAACTTATGTTTTATACTAACTCATCATCAATCATTACCTCTTATAATGTAAATTCCACATATTTACCGTGCAGTAGTAATAAAAGATGTTTTTTTCAACTGCTACCCACTGTGTGTCCTCCTAAATTACTATGGCATCGACCTGTAATTCAGGCCACCCTCAAAAGAAGGACTTAAAAGCCCCACCCCCAGGTCCCACTAAGTCACGCCCCCAACTCAGTCAGGCCATGCCCCTCCCACTCCGCATCTGACCGGGTTTGAAAAAATGAAGGTAAAAATCAACTTCTGTCAGCTGCAGGGGAGGTAGGGAAGGTGAATTTCTCCCTGCAGCTCATGCTCAGACTGCACAGTGCTGCTGTATGAGAGTGAGCTGTTCAAAAGGACATCCCTGTGTCAATCCAGGCCCTGCGCATCACAGAGGACAGGAAGTCTGAAAGTCAGAATGCCCAGCCTCCCCCCAACATGAAGCCGTGCCACCGGTCCCCATGAAGCCACTCCCCTACACGAGGACAGGGAGTCTGAAAGCCAGAATGCCCAGCCTCCCCCCAAGGTGAAGCCGTGCCACCGGTCCCCATAAAGCCGTGCCAACGTGAAGCCATGCCACCAGTCCCCATGAAGCCACACCCCTACACGAGGACAGGGAGTCTGAAAGTCAGAATGCCCAGCCTCCTGCCAACGTGAAGCCATGCCACCGGTCCCCATGAAGCCACACCCCTACATGAGGCCACGCCCTCTGGTTCCATGAAGACATGGAGGAGAAGCTGTCTGAGCATGAGCTACTGAAAGGGTGGACATCCCTGTGTCTGTCCAGGCCCTGCGCCGTATGGTGGACACGCAGTCTGAAAGCCAGACTGTTCAGCCTAAAATTTAGACCACTGGCCAACCTAGGGGCAGATTGATGTTAGGGTGGCCAGATGTCCAGCTTTAAGCTGGACAGTCCGGTTTTCTGGCTTCCTGTCCTCCATCCGGCGCAGTGCCTGGACGGACGTATGGATGTCCACCCTTTTAGTAGCTCATGCTGAGACAGCTTCTCCTCTGTGTCATCACAGATCCAGGGGGCGTGACCTCATGTTTAGTGGTGTGGCTTCATGGGGACCGGGGGTGCTGCTTCACGTTTGGGGGAATGGCCGGTGAGGTCCGGCTTTCTGGGGTGAAGTCAGTGGCCTCCCTAACTGCTGTGGAGGTCACAGTTTAAGGGGAGGGTGCTGTGGATGTTTCTGTTAAGGGGCGGGCTGCTGTAGAGGTCACTGTTAAAGGGGAGGGCAATGTAGAGGTCACTCTCGATATCTTTTAACAACACACACAAACATTAAATGAAATAGATTAAATATACCTGGGCGAAGCCGGGTCCTTAAGCTAGTATAAAAATAAATGAACAATAAAAAGTGGTATGTACTACCAATAAAAACTGCAGTTTATCCTTGGTTAATCCAGTGGAAAAAAAGAGAAAATACTCAGCTTATCCATTTGATTGTGTAGAGGCCGCAGCAGCCATCTTGATTGAAGACACTGTGTGAAATATTGTGCAGTTATGTGATGATGTGGATGAGGTGAGTATGATTTTTTCCCTTCATTTCAGGGAAAATTGATTTGTTACCACCAAAAACACTAGGAAATTTGGCTTTGTGGCAAATTACATTTTTTGCAGAAATAAAGATCAAAGTTCCCTTTAGATACTTTGATTCTAATCCCTAATCAACCCCCCCCCCCCAAAAAAAAAGAACTTGCAAGAAGTGTTTTTTCTGTTTGTGTTTTAAATTTTCCGCCATAAATACATTTTTTCCTGTTTTCAAATGCAAGACATGGCAAATTAAAGAGGACCTTTCACCACTCCATGACATGCATGTAGCTTCATGCATTCCCCATGTAATAACAATTCTAGAATATCTATTCTTATGGCTCTAAGATATGCCATTTCTTTATTATTTCAATTAGAAGTTATGAATGAATTGCTATTAGCCTTCAGTAAGGTTACAGAGGGATGGTAAAAAGTTGGGGGGGTTGTACCTGCACAGTCTCACTCCATCCAATCAGTGCTGCCCTTTTAAGACTATGCATGTACAACCCCCAACTTGTTACCACCCCTCTGTACCCTAACTGCAGACTGCTAGCAATTCATTTATAACTTGTAGTAGAAATAATAAAAGAATGGCACAACATAGAGACATAAGAATAGATGCCCCAGAATTTTTATTACATGGTGAATGCACAAAGCTATTAAAACAGGCATGTCAGGAGTAGTGACCTGTTCTCTTTACTAGTGCCAACTGCCAAAGGCTGATCTATTTCACACACTTATTCCTGAATGCCCCGAGAAGTAGGCCACAGATTGAACATAATTTACACCCTAACATGGCCTTTCATGCACCCCAACGTGCTGCCACTAGAGATGAGCGAATTGATTCGTCGATTTGTTGATTCGTATCGAATCTTGGGAATTTTTAGCTGCAAAGCGAATCCGAATATTAGGTGATTCGCTTAGGTTTTGTACGCATTCGCTACGTAGTTTGTCCTATAAATTATACACTATTGTTACGTATAAGTTACTCTATACGCTGTTGTGTACAAATTCAATTCATTAGTGATGCAGACTCCTCCCCGGTAGCTCCACCCCCTTCTCCAGTGCACGAGGAAGATGAGGCAACTCAGGCAATTAAGATGGCGGCACAGCAAGGCCTTGACTGGGGAGGCATGGTTTGGGGTACCGACCTCTATGAGGAGAAGGAACCGGAGGAGATCTACGTCTCTCAATATGTCCGGCAGCCTAAGAAGTCGGTTGAGGTGCCCGCTGAGGTGTTCATTCCGCTGGCTGACACAGCGGAGGCGGCAGGAGTTCCCGCTCCGCCGCGGAAGGACTACTCCCTTCAGCAAAATTCAATGGTCCCCGAGGCTGTCACCCGGATCGCCCTGACCCTCTGGGAATACAAAAAGTTGGTAGAGGAGTGGGTTGTGCAGGTTTTGGAGCACCCACGGTCCGGTGACCCAAAGGGGTACCGTTATTTGGTACAGTGTTGAACGGGGAGTAGGTTTTATCGGCGATGAGGAGACGGCGGAAGAATTATACGTAAACCGCCGTTCTGTAAAGCGGCCGTATCTTCCGCCCGTCCGCCACAATCTCCACGCAGGGGATTACGTGGAGTATACCCCCATGAAGAGCCTCCAAGGCCCCTTTGCTACTGGGGTGAAACTCCTTAAGCGACCAGCTACTCCTGCAGCGCCTCCAGAAGACTGGAGTGAGGAGGCCCAGGCCGCAGAAGAAGCTCGGTGTTCCCATGATACCAATGATGGGACTCTGCAATCTGAGGAGAAATCACAAGCTCAGCTGGAACCCCTGATACCAGATTTGCTACCGCCGCCAATCCTTCATGTAGGACAGATGACCACCAACAGTTTTACCAGCCATCGGTGGTACAATACCAACTGCCATGGCAGGTGTTGGCCGCACAGTCCGCCGCTCGCGGAAGACTGTTACCAGAGCCCTTACAGCCGGAGATTCTGTCACCTTGTATGCCGGCGGGAGGATCTGGCCACTACAAGGTAATGGAAAAGGCCCAAGTCACTACCCGGTCACTACCAAGACCATCCCTGAGAGGTCGGTAGGGGTCTGCTGCCGCAGCCAGTGTCGCTTTCATAAAGCAGGAGCGCCCTCTTATGTCTTTTAGCTCCAGCAGCAGTGAAGAGGACCTGCTGGCCTAAGGATCCTGCAGCTTTTATGGGAGCCACAACATGGACTTAACCTGAAGGGTGAGCACTAGTTGGCATGTGTTTTTATTTTTGTTGCCCTGTGTTTGTCCTCAGCCAGATGGACATGGATTGTCAGGACTCCTCCCATCAACAAAAAAGTTTTAACCAAGTTGCGCAGACTTGCTCCTCATCCCTTTTTTCCTCCTTTTCAGGTTATTGGGGAGCCCCTTGAAAGAGGGTTTTTTAAGGAACCTTTGCTGCTATTTTTTTACCCATTTGGATTACAATTTTACCTATGTGGATTACAAATTGCAGTGTGGGACTCTGTTCCAGTTGTATGACCAGCGTCAGAAGAAAAGAGATTTAAACGTGTCCATGAGCATACATAAAATGGTTACTTTATACCTATAATGTATTTGCACTATATTGTTTGCACTGGATTGTTTGCACTAATGTTTTTACCTTTCAGCAACGTTTTCAAGTGTGTTGCCCATTGTGAGTATTTCTTTACAGGTACCGCAATGTGCCCTCATATTCACTTTATAGTATGGTGCATGGTTGTACTATGCACTTAGCCGGATAGACAGCATCTTACTTGTTCTACCTCAAATATACATACTGCCTCTGAGGGCAATTTCAGATCTGACCATTTACGCTGGATCTGGTCCGTGGTCTGCAAGGTGTCGCAAATGATGGCGCAAGCCTCGGATCACCTGCTGGATCACCTACTTTTTATGCTGGTTTGGGTGGCGGTGTGTGCCATCGTAATCCTGCCGGTCCATCAGCCGGACTATGTATTTCAGCTGTGCAGCAGAGCTAAATGATGAGGATTGACTGGATGCCATTTTCGAATATTCGCTCTGCCTCTGAGGAGTGCACGCGCAGCCTCTCGTCGTGCGTGCCTGCGTATTACGTAATCGCGTAGACAATAGTACGCTGAGGATTCGTACGCTATTTGTACGCTCATGCCTACGTCTTCTAAGAAGTTGCGTACGTTTTTTAAATGTACGTTCATTATTAGTGCGCAAATGTTCCTTAATAGCACATAATAACGTATATTTTGTACGCTAATACAACAAATCTATTCGTCGAATATACGGATCTTAGAAAAAGTTTGGCGAATGTTTGTCGAATAATTTTTTGAATGATTCGCTCACCTCTAGCTGCCACCATATTTAAATTAACAGACAAATTAAATAAGGGCTCATAGGAAACCCACAGCACCACAATCACAAGCTGGCACCAAAGTAGCATTAGGCACACTAATAGCAAACACACAGTTCCACAAACCATACTTGTACAATTAAAATGGACATTAATAGGCTAGTCCAGGGCCACAAGGCAAACCATTAAAGATGTAGCTTTAATGTAATAAAAATGTTCAGAGCTTAGGTTACAAAAAATTAAAAGAAATAACAGACATACATAGACGTGCAGAACCAGTTATAAAAATAAAAGTATTAAAAGAGATAGGTTCTTTATACTTAGAGAATGGCTTGATGAGAGTCTGCTTCTGGTCTCAAGGATAGAGGCAACCCAGAACACAACCCAGTGTTGATCAGATCCCCAAACTATGTCCCAAATCCCTAATTTTTATCCTAATTTGGTAGAGGGTGGAGCTGAGAGGGGAAGTCATTCATTTCACAAGCACACTCCACTTTTCTCACTCAGCGGACAGATGGGAAATATCAATGAAGTATGTCTTCCTGTCCACTGTGATGGACATATGGGACCCAACATGTTTCCATAATACATGTTTCATCATGCTTTAATACCAAATCTGACTGGTGTAGGCGAAATTAGAGATCCTTTTATGTGGGAATGCCAGCTGTTGCAGGTGGGTTGTTTAGGCTCCCTGTGATGCCTACTTATTCCAAACCCGATGATTACAGTTATTAATTTGTGCACTGTACCAGGTATAATTACAGCTTGTGGTATATTCACTCATATTCTGGCACTCATATTCTAAAAGATCTTGGAGGCCTGCTGGGAATGGGCCATTGTGTCAGCATTTCCTTAACCCTGCTTTTCTGTTTGGTTCTAGTATACACATATAATGTTCCGGTCATTTTTGACCGGGCCTATTAAAGTCTGGATTTTTAACTGATTTAAATGTTTTATTTGAATTTCTTTTGCATTATTATACTGTATGTGAACATGGTTGTTCATAAACAAATGAAAAATGAAATAAAAAACTTAATATTTATTTTTTTTGTGTCAAAAAATGTTACATGGCCTTATTGCATTATTCATGCATATTGCACATTTGCACAAAAAAAATCTTTATAAAACTGTAAACTATAACTAATAACATCAAACTGTATGTAAATAAACCAAAAAATAAAAAGTCTAGTTTTTTCTATTTAAAATGTGAAATAAGTTTCAAGGTGCTAAATTTACTGTTTGCATTCGTCACAAGTATAATTTACATGTCTTTAGCATAAGTACTTAGCACATTTGCAACATATCACATTTGATTTGTGATAACTTGATGTTGGACAGAAGGCGCATCGTTTCCGTTTTAGGCTGGTTGCACTGCTGGTGGAAGCCCTTGCTTCACTTTCTTCAGCATGCTGTTGGATCCTGTGGACAATGGCTGCAGCTCCATCATCTCTGGGTGTTACTTTTCTTTTTTCAATATATGGGCTAACCAGTGATTTTCCCAACTCCTCTAAAAAAATTCTTTTATATAGTTTATTTTTGTTCCAATTTGGGTCTATTTCACGCCATAACATAAATGCATTGTTACACTGACATATACATATGACATACTGACATACATAGAAATAGCACTTACAGCTCTAAGTCTTTCCCCCTCCTTCTCCTCCTGTAGTCAGGTAGATCTCCACACAGTGGTATAGTATTGAGGACCTGCAGGTTATGTGGTCAGGTCCTTTATCCCTCTCCTATGTGTGCAGGAAGCTGCTGGCAAGTCCTTCTCCTCTGTTCCTCTTCTGCTACATATATGTAAAGATGAGTTTTCAGAGCTGTCTCATGTGTGCTCTCTCTCTATGTTCTCTCAAGTTGTATTGAAAGTGAAGTAACTGTATAGAATAGTATTGTACTTGTCTACTGATAGGCTAAAACACCCCCTTTAGCAGCCCAAAGTAAAACAAACACATTTTGTCAGACAGAATTTATTAGTGCTCTTTTCAGGTCATCATTAGATAATAGAACCAGCTAATACAAGGAACCAGCTAAGATAAATAATTCACATTTACCATGTGAAAGGTTTACAACTGAATTGAACCATTTCTATAAGAACAGCACATAACTATACTGGAAAGGAATCCATCTACAGTATCATAATTTGAAAATGTATGTATGTGTGACTCTGCATGGACCAAAAGGACCTAGATAAATTGATAAATAGTAGTAGATGAACTATATAGACCAAAATGAGATTATAAGTCCTTTATTTTTTTCAAAAAATGGCTGGAGATTAGTATACGAGGCTATCGGTCATTTTTGACCGAACAGTACAAGTGTAAAAAAAGACTTGGAGCAAAAAGTAAACAAAAATAAATAAATAAAAAATGCTATTAGTAAGAACCCATCAAATGAGGAAAAGTCAATGAACCACAAGTTTCAGAACCGCATAATGAATATTTTAAAAAAATATCAAATTTCAAATTCGGTCATTTTTGAGAGTAGGATACATCTCATTTAGCAGTTCAAAAAGATCCAGTTTCTAGCAGTCAGGTGCTAATTGGATGACACAAGGAAATATGTATTTCAGCTCCCAGTAGCACAGGTCCCAATCTCAAGATTCCAGTCGTATTGCTAATGTGATTCCAACAGAAATCTTCAATGCCAGAGTGGCTCAACTTTTAGTCTTCAGTCTAATTTTCTTATTGAAGAATATCCTATGGCAGACTTCTCTGCACCGTTAAGGCCTTGTATGGTCAGGGTCAGTATCACACAATATATAAGATATAAACTCACCTGATATATTCATAAAAGTCACAAAACACATAATATAGACAATATCACAAGTCATTTGCATAAAATCATATACAGATAAGGAGACTATGCTGTAGACCTTTATTTATCACAGTGCCATTAAAAATACAACTTGTCCTGAAAAAATAATCCCTAGTAACAGAAAATGTAAAAAGTTATGTTTTTTGGAATGTGAGGAGGAAAAAAATAAAATAAAAAAGAAAATTCAAAAATGTATTACTTATATCCTTAATTTTCTTTAACCTTCATTTTTGATGTTTTGGGGAGATTCGGAACAAATGACGTTTTCCATAGAGAGATCCCTTCAAGTTAATATGTCTTCAATTTACAATATTTGTCCTGGAACCAATTCATTAAGCTGACAGACAACTGTATAAAAAATGTAACTTTTACACACAGTTGGGTAATACAATTTTCATGTGATTTTTGTCATGTTTTGTAGAGTGGTAATAGTGCAACTTTTTCTTTCAGTGTTATAGCAGCACATGGAGGGGACATCTGCCTGTCTAAGATCAAGAAGGTGAAATCTTACTTCACACCAGCAAGATACCACCCACTCAAACCACCAGAGGTCTAAAAAAAAATCCAAATTTGCACTTACAGGCACCATTTCTGACTGCATTACATCTAAAGGCAATATACTGCAGTCAGATAATAATTGTAATTGTGATTTTGTAACAAAGAGTTCATTTTGGCTTAACAATTGAATTCTATTATAAAGGTTTTGTAAAAGTCAAGGCTGGGTTCTCCCACAATTGCAGTAAGCATACTCTAACAGCCTGAAGTGCTAGCTTTGCGCAATATACATTCATCATAAAATGTGTGGCAAAAGTGCTTGGTTTTAAAGGTCAAAACTCACAGAACAAAGCTTATCATCGTTACTGGGTTTTTTTTTCTTCAGTATTTTATGCTAGAGGCTAGATACATTATATAGGACTGTATACAAATACAGTATATCCATTCACATTTTCCACATATGCCATTAAAGAGGACCTGTAACCTCCCAACGCAACAGTGATTCTGAAGCATATTTTCATACAACTCTGCAATTCTGCAGGTGGGTGTTACCATTGTGTGTGTGTATTTGAGTGGGAGGACTGCACAGATGTTGCCCCCTTGATAAAGTCTAGTTTCAGATTCATTAAAAAAAACTCCAGTAGCTAGAATTGAGGAACGGAATGACACAGAGTTATATGAAAAGATGCTTCAGAATTGTTATTTGATTAAGGTTAAAGTTATTTAGTAAAACAGACACGTCAGAAGTGGTTACAGATCCACAAAGTATCTACTTTGTCATTATATAAATTATCGCAACTTGCTATCAAACCCTTTGACAGGCTGCAAATCACATTATATAGTGTTTTGATAGCTAGTCTTCTAACATCACACATCTCAGGATATGTCAAGCAAAGAAGTAAGGTAAGGAAAGTACACATCTGTATCTAGTTCTTTGGTTGACAGAGTAAGGCCAATTTCACACTTGGTCTTGGTCTTTTTTTCCATCAGTTATTGTGAGCGAAAACCAGTAGTGAAACCTACACAGAGATCAGGTATAATGTAAAGATTTGAACCTGTTCTGTGTTTTGGACCTGAACCTGTTTTTGGCTATAGATAACTGATAGAAATAACTGACCAAATAACTGAAGCAAGAACTTGGCCTAAGAGTAAGCTCTCTCCCTATACTAGTCTCACCTTGACTTAGTTTAGGCAATAATAGTCCAAATTTCTGTAGGCCTCTCAAGCCTAGTGGGCTTTGCATCTGACCATGTTTGTCTAATTCTGTTGCCTGCCTATGCACTGTAAACCAATTGTAAGTACGGAACATAGTACATACCTGTTTCAACAGAAATTTAAGGCAATGGAAACTATTGGGTCACCAATCATGTGTACATACACAGACAGTACTTTTAAAAATAAAAAGTGTTAATAGTTTATCGTTACTCAAAAGAAAAAGGAAATGTTAGCCCCTAGAAAACTAGTTTAGTGATCTCATTAAGAGAAACAAAATAAGAGTCTAACAGGTATGATACCTTTTAATGGCCAACACGAATAGGAGCAATGATGTTACATAGCATCTCTTTCAAGACAACTTTGGTCTCTTCATCAGGCATACTGTGTGTGTGTATATATATATATATATATATATATATATATATATATATATATACAGAGACATTGTATAATGAATGGAGGTTTGAAGAAATAACAGGATATCCATTACATTCCAGTACTGTAAGGGTTACATAGCATCATAAATCAATATGATGCTATGCTATCCCCGTCAGTGCCGGGAGTCCAGTCCTGCAGATGCGTTGCGAGAGACGCGTGTGTCTCCCACTCGTCTGCAAAGGGCCTAATGTTTGTATTCCCAAATTATTCTGGCTCTTTGAGATTTAAAATTGCGTTTTAATATGTCTATCTTTATGTCTTTTTCATTGTGTCCTGGGTTAAGAAAAATGTAGCTTTTTCTCTTTAATTGTTTGGCAATGGGATCTCGTCCTTGCTTTAAAAGGGAATTCCCATCTCACAAGTGTAGTTTGTATAGTTAGATATAGCCATACCAATATTATTACTAATAGAATGTATTTATATAAAATGTACCGTTTAGAAGATTTGCCTATTTGTCTTTCCATTGTCCCACACACATCAGTCGGGCCATTGCCCCTAGTTACGGCCATCGCAGCCATGTAGTAGTGGTGGTCTGCTTTCTCTTGTTCAAACCCGCTCTGAGGTAACTGCTGTATTGTGGACGCACATTGCATGAGCATGCAGAGACACATCTTAGGGTTGTAGCATTTTTGTCTGCGTTTCCAAAACACAGAGAAACGGATCCTGTTCCAAGATCAATTCATCTCTATGGAGCAGGATCCGTTTTTAAAGTCTGGGTTTTGGACGGATCCTGACCATTGCGTTTTGGACTGGTAGCGTCCAAAACACAGATGTGAAAGTACCGTAAGATGTGTCTCCGCATGCTGATGCAATGTGCGTTCACAATACAGCAGTTACCTCAGAGCAGGTTTGAACAACAGCAAGCTGACCACCACTACTACATGGCTTCGGTGACCGTAACCAGGGGCAACGGCCTGACTGATGTGTGTGAGACAGTGCCTATACAAATAGGCAAATCTTCTAAACGGTACATTTTATATAATTACATTATATTAGTAAAAATATTGGTATGGCTATATCTATCTATACAAACTACATTTGTGAGATGGGAATACCCCTTTAAGTTTCTGACCTGTTTCTCCCACATAGAGACTAGAGATGAGCGGAGTTATGAAAAATTAGATTTGGCTACTTCTCCGAATTTCACAAAGAAATTTGATTTGTGACAAATTACTTAGTCATGAAGTGCATTCCTTTGTATGTAGAGGGCACAATGATGGGGAATTATGATTGTACTGCACCCCTGCCCCATTATTGAACCCCTCAGATTGCGACATCTGAGACTAAAATTAAGGCCTTTCATGGGCTGATCAGGTAAAAAAAATACATGCTTATTTTATCCATTTCATAGTGGAGAGGCCATCCTGGCTATCTTCAGTGAAGACCTCACGCGGTGATGGGTACAGTGATGTCATCACTTACATCTCATCAAAATAAGAAAAAAAGTGTTCAGAAAGCCAAATGTACCTCAAAATGGTGCCAACACAGTAAAGTCAACAAAATTCCTTGTTAGAAAATCCAGATGCTGCTACTTCCCTTCTAAGCCCTGGAGTATCCACAAACAGCAGTTTACTTCTGTAATAAAGAGAAAATGGGTAGCAAATTGTGGGGTGATATTCTCCTGTTATCCCTTGTGAAAAAGAAAGTTTGGGCCTAAAGCAGCTTTCTTGTAAAAAAAAAAATAAAAAATCCTTGGAGTCCTTGCCTTCTGAGCCCTGCTATTTACGTCCACATATGGGGTGTTTATGTAAACTTCTGAATCAGGGTAATAAATATTGACATTTCGTTGTTAACCCTTGATGTGCTACAGTAAAGAAAAAATGATTAAAATGGAAAGTCTTCAAAAAATAGGGACATTTTAAAATTTCACCCCATTTTGCTTTAATTGCTGTGGAATAGTTAAAGGGTTAACAGCATTTGTAAAAATCAGCTTTGAATACGTAGCTTGAGGGGTGTAGTTTCTAAAATGGGGTCATTAATTTATGAGAAGTTTCTCTTAAGTCGGTAAGCCATACAAAATGACTTCAGAACTGAAATGGTCCTTTAAAAAAGTTGATTTGGGAAATTTTCTTGAAAATTTCTTAAAAAAATAAAATGACATTACCAAAATTATGCCGACATAAAGTAGAAATATGGTGAACGTTAATTAATAAGTATTGTATGAGGTATCACTATCTCAAAAGTAAACATATTCAAATTTAGAAAATAGTGAAGTTTTCAAAATTTTCAGTAAATTTTGGATTCTTTTTATAACATTTAAAATATATTGACTCAAATGTACCATTAACATAAAGTACAATGTGTCACAAAAATAAATATCTCAGAATGGCTGGGATAAGTAAAGCATACCAAAGTTATTACTACATAAAGGTAGATTAGAAAAATGAAGCTTGGTCAGGAAAGGGGTAAATAAACCTAAAGTAGTTTTTTTTTTATCAATTAGTAAAATCCAAAGTGAATCAACAAAGGAGGAATATACACTAGAGATGCGCGAACCTGTCCAAGGTTTGGTTTTTTTCAGGCTTGCCGAATAGGTTCAGGCAGAAACAGATTGGATATATATAGCACCTTCTAGTCTGCTGACAATGGCAGCAATAGCAGATCATGTTTGAGTGACACTGACATAAATAGCTATGGGTTAATGCATGTTTGATGGTGTTAAGAAACAGCATGCCACGCCGTGGCATCAATAGTGGTGGCAGTAGGGGATTAGCAGTGAGTAGTAAAAGCTGAGGCGGTGGTGGCAGAAGCAGCTATATGGTACATATTGGCAGGCAGCAGTATGATAGAGGCAGCAGCAGCCAAATGGAACATGATGGTAGGCAAGCAGAAGCAGTGGCATAATGGCAGCAGTGGCATAATAGAGGCAGCCGCAACAGCAGCATTACGGAACATGATAGTAGGCAGGACAGCAGGCAGGCAGACATCAAAAGTGGCCAAATATAGTCATCGGTTTCAGCCGGAGGAGTGTAAAAATCATACCGAATCCAGGCTTGGTTCATTTTGACAAAAGTGATATTTTGGACACCAGCACAGGACCACTTGGTCACCATGCTCCCTGTGGTGCTGAAACCCCTCTCTTTGATGACTATGGAGGCTGGGCTTGAAAGAACAAAGAGAGTGTACTGTGCCAGTACAGGTCACTGTTCCAATCTGCCTGCCCGGAAATCCATGGGGTCAGGGAAAGGGTATGTGCTAGAGACAGGCCAGATTGTAGGTAGGCCTGAACCTGGGCGTTGAGGCATGACATTTTGGCTTGCTGATTTGACTCAGCCAGGTGCGGCACATGAAACAATTGCTTTATCATGTTGAGGAGACTGAACTGGCAGCTGCTGCTGCATCTTCTGCTGCTTTCTGGTGGCGGTAGGTGACTGACTCTGCAGGTGCAACAGAGGGGCTTTTCGTTCAGAAATGCTGCGTACACTGAGTTTCCTGGTAATAAAGTAATTTGGCCCCCCATTTAGAGGGAAGAAAACATTCCCCCATTTTGCTTTGATAGCGAGGGTCTAAAAGCATGGCCATTCAGTAATCATCAGTACTGCGTGATGTCAATGATTCGCCTGTCAGTGCATAAACCAGCGAGCATACAGGTCGCCATTCTGACCAGTGTGCCCGAGTTGCCAGTTATTTCCAGCTCCGCTCCCCACTGAGACAATTGGGTGCCCTGGCCAGTGCCATTTTCAGCATCCTATTGCTCCTTCACCTCCTACTCCTTTTCCAGTGGCAGCTTCTCATCCTCCTCCTCCATGGCAGTTTCTCCTTTTGGGTGTCCAACAGCTACAGGACGGACAGATGCATTAGCTGTTCTTCTTCTGCTGTTGTACCCTGCTGCATGAGAGTCAACATGTGTTCTAAAATAAATATGAGGGGGTGAGATTGTTTATGCTGCAGTTGTCCCTACTGACAAACTTTGTGGCCTCTTCAAAGGGCTTCAACACCCCACAGGCGTCTTGGATGAGCTGTCACTGCCTGACTTTGAAACAACACATGCTCCCTGATGTGGTGGGCTGGCGTATGAAAAATTCATTCATGGCTTTCTGCTGCTCATGCAGATCGCAGCAGATGGTTTTGACACTGCAAGCCCAGGAGAGCATGCCTCACCAAGTAAAAATGGCTGAAATGCAAGAACAGTCTCTTGGACATTGTCAAAGCCAGTGTGCTTTTTTAAAGTGTTGCACGACTAGGTTAATGACTAGTGTTGAGCGAGCATGCTCGGCCGAACTCGCTGTTCGTCCGAGCATGCCTACACTCGGGTCCTCTCGTCCGCTAATGCTACGCATTGTATGCTAATGCGTATGTATTTGTATGCTAATGCTACGCATTGTATGCTAATGCTACGCATTGTATGCTAATGCTACACATTGTACGCTAATGCTTACGAATTTGTATGCTAATGCTACGCATTGTACGCTAATGCGTACAAATTTGTATGCTAATGCTACGCATTGTGCGCTAATGCGTACAAATTTAGTTAATTAGCATACTTTTACAAGTGAAAGGAGTAAAAGAGGAGAAGTCGCGATTCTGACCTTTTTCTATTAACCAGACACCCTTCCCTCTTCCGAGCGGGGGTGCCTGGTTTTGTCCTATTGACTAACATTATGCTCGAGTGCTCGGCCAGAGCACCCGAGCATACGAGCACAGAGGTGCTCGCTTAACACTATTAATGACATATGCCACACATGGAGCATATGTTATTTCCCTCAGGTTTAGGGCGGCCACAATGTTGCAGTCATTGTAGCTGACCACCTTGCCCAGTTGGAGTCGGCTGGTGACAGCCAGCGGAATGATTGTTGCTTGATGTACATTAGCAACTGCTTGCCTGTGTGGCTAATCTTGCCCAGGCTGATAATCTCCAAAACCGCATAGCAAGGCTTGACTTGACATATATGATAGAAATAAGGCGGAGGAATGGGAAGGACTCTGTGCCCTGCTGCTATTGGGGAAAGGAGCGTATACATGGAGGGGGAGGTGGAGAAGACGAAGAAGTGTCTGTATGGGAGTTAAAAGGACCTTGGCTTGTTGCTGGTGTGCTGCCTTACCATTGCTGCAAAAAACATTGACCCAGTGGGCTGTGAAAGACATATACTGTCCCTGACCGTAACAGCTTATTCAGGTGTCTACCATGGTGTGAACCTTGCCGTACAGTGAGAATCACAGGTAGCACGCTCTGTGCCACATAAGAATACAAGGCAAAGATGGCTCTTTGGAATGCTAGGTAGCCATCTTCAAATCAGGCTGAGCGCATGCCATCAGCTCCTTAAAGACAGCAGACTCAGCTAAATGGTACGACAATGACTGCACTGCTAGTAACTTGACTAGGTAGGAATTAAGCTTTCACACTAGCAGATGGCCACACATTCCGTTATTGATGGCTGATGATGGAGAAGAAGAGGGGTGGGAAAAGCAGAAACTAAGTATGACATTGTGATTGACATCTTAATGTCTGTGGCTGCCAAAAGGGACACCGGAAGAAGGAGGGAACTCTTGGGATGGGGTGAAGCAGCTTCATGTGCTTTAATAGGGCTGTGGTGGCTATGTTTGTGTTTGCTTGCCAACGGCTTATTTTATTCTTGCAGAGTTTGCATAGCGCAAATTCTTCTGTCTTCGGGCAGCGAGGAGAAAAACTACCAAACTGGTAATACTTATGAGCTACAGGCTGCTGGGCTTGACTTAGCTCTGGCAGGTTTTAGGCCTATTGCACCCACAGTGTCAGCAGCATTACCAGATCCTGAAGTAGACATGACCCTGGCTGTTCTTTGGAAGGTATGTCACCTCTGCTCTTTATTGCTGCTGCCATCACCCTCCTCCGGTAATGTTGCCTCCTCCTACTCAGCATCCCGATCTAGCTCCCAGGTCCTGCTGAACACACAATGGTCATCAGAGTCTTCGCCCTCCCTGCCACTTTTATCATACTATGAGATATCATGGTGGGGTCCTTATCCCCCCCTGCCCTGCCCTAACTGCCACTGTTGTTGCCCCCAATGCCAATACTGTGGCTATGAGTGCCACTATTACCACCATTAACACAGCTAGGCATGGGATCTCCAGCTTTCTCCTAAACCTCCTCCTCAGGACAGTAAAAATGCTTACTGCTCTCACACAAGTCATTAACAGGTAGACTCTCTTGACTATCTGACACAGAGACAGTGAAGACAGAGAGGACTCAAGACAGTTTTGTGTCATAGACCATGGCAACACTGAGCACAGTAACGAGACACAAGGCAAATATTTCAAAGAATACTAGGGTTTCAAGTTGTGCTGTTCAAAATCTTTTAAAGAACCACAAATAAATGGACAATGTTGAGGACTGTACTCGCAGTGGCTGGCCAAAGAGAAAGTGCAGCAGATGAAATAAACATCATGCTTACTTCCTTCTAAATCAGAACATGTCCAGCAGTGCTCAAAACTCTCAGAAACCAGTGGGGTCAAGTACCCCATCTATTATTCAGAAAAAGCTGGACAGAAGTGGTCTTTAAGGAAGAATTGTGGCCAAAAATCCATACTATCGACATAATGCAAACATTTTGGTTCAGTAAAAAAAAGTGTTCTGGACTGATGAGTCAAAATTTGAAATATTTGGCTGCAACAGAAGATAGTTTGTTCAATTAAGGGCTGGGGAGTGGTACAATAATTATTGTCTGGCAGGCAACAGTGAAGCACAGAGGGAACCTCTGAGTAGAGATAAGCAAATCTATTCGCCGCTTCGTAGATTTGATACGAATCTTGGAAATTTTCCGCTGCAAAACGAATCCGGATTTTTTGGAGATTCGCTTTGTTAGATTCAAAAATGTTCTTAAAGCTTTCTATGCATTCTCTATGTACTTGTCCGATAAATTGTTACGTATAAGTTACTTTATACGCTGATGCGCATGAATTCAGTTAATTATCAAACTTTTACTGTTCGATATTCGTGCAGCAAAAATCCCGGGAAGAAAGTGGCCACCTGACCTAGTGGGAAGGGCTTGCTCTAATTGGTTCAGGCTCGGTAAGCCAGTAACGCATCAGTTGTGCTGAAACTGCTGAGACGAGCAGAAGCACTGTCTGTGAAGTTCTGAGAGACAGAGAACTGTTTTGTTAAAATTGGGGTGTAATTGTTCTGGGAATCCATATTACACATATCAGGGATACTGCAGGGCAAGTGCAGGGCAAGTAATTAATCAGGCAGGGAGAGAGGCAGGGAGAGAGATAGGGAGAGAGACAAAGACCAGCTGCAGGGTCACAGTCAAGTGAAAAATGTCTGGCATGGAAAAGCAAAAGGGTTCCAGCCAGACCTCGAGCTCCAAAAAAAAGGAGACGGTGGGCCAGGGCAGCAGTGCCAAAGGACCTGTAGCCAGAGCTTCTACTTGTAGAATTTGCAATAGTTGGCCACTGTTCCACCAGGCTAACCCACCAAGGCGCAAAATTGTAGTGGCGGAGAAAGTAGATGAGGTAGTGGAGTGGATGGCATGCTCATCTCAGTCACAGCCGAATTATCTGTCATCTGCTGATACAGTATCCATATGTAGCCAGGGGTCAGACTCAGAGCATTCCTCCTGCTCCACCATTCCGCTCCATCAAAGCCCGTCATTTTCGTACGCAATTTGTACACTCATGCGTACGTGTTCACATAAGTTACGTACCTTTAACAACTGTACGTACGTTATTAGTGCGCTAATGTTCGCAAAACACCACATAATAACGTATGATTTGTACGCAGCTTCGCCGAATAGATTCATATGAGTTATGAATCTTTTGAAAAGTTCGACGAACATTCGGCAAAGCAAATTTTGGATGATTCGCTCATCTCTACTTATGAGTTTGGGGCTGCATTTCAGGAAATGAAGTTGGTGATTTGGTCAAATTGAATGGTTTTCTTAATGCTAAGAAATACAGTCAGATATTTATCCATCATGAAAATATTGTTTTATTTTATCAATGAAGATACGTGGATATTAAAATCCTGGTCTTGTTATTCACTTAGAATGAAAAAAAAGGCAGAGGTGGATAAGACAGCATTGTCCTTCAAGTATTTTATTTGTTCATTTATTTCTGTTTTTTCAATTATAAATATAATAATAAAATACAATATTTTATGGTATTCTGCAAGAAAAAGCACTTAATCATGCTTCAAAAGCTTCTTTTAAAAGGTCATAGTTCTCTTCTCTTATTACACATATACTTTTTCCTCCCAATTTCCTTTGACCTGTAAAATATGTGACATATTGGTGGACTTATTGAAAGGTTCAGCCATTGTAAGCTAAGATTAAACACAGTGATTAAAGAGCTATTTTCAGTTTCTAATTATACAGACAAATCAACTTCACATTATTTGTCAGGACACTCTCTGAATGACTAAGGCTTTGCTATGGAGTTCATATGGAAATTAGATCAAATAATCAATACATTTTTGAGATGTACTTCACTTAAGAATTGATGCATGATTCTTAAAGTTATTGGAGATAAAACTCATATAAAACTCTTAATTGTGCACAATAATAATAGCATGTCTACGGTGTTTTTTTCCTCAATGTTTGTAAATTTGCTGAAATAAATAAAATGGAATACTAATGTATGAAGTAGGTAGACTTAATAGTAATGATAATTTCAACGGTTATATCTTCATAATACCATATATCTTATTAAGGAAAAATAGTTCTTATTTAATGTCTTCATCCCTCCTTACAGTGATCACTAGTGTTGAGCGAAGCAAAGCATTCAAACCGGAATTTAGTCCAAAGTTTAAGAAAACATTGATTCGCATGATTCCAAATTTTCTTGCGCTTTGTGGTAACAAATCAGTTTTTCCTAAAATGGCAGCTGCACATGTTACAATTCAAAAGTAAGAAGCCTGGGAACGCAAGATCATGTATAATGCCATGCAGCCAGCCAATCTGCAGATAGCCACCCCCTGTGATGTCACAACCCTATAAAACCCTCATCCTGTGCAGTCTCTGCCATTGTCAGGTGAGCTGAGCATAGGTAGAGAGTCTGGAAAGTGATCATATGCTAGATATTGTTGTTGAAAACAATTAATAGAAGAAGGGTGAGTGCAGTAACAGTGCAGGGAGACTTATTCAGTATCTGTTTAATTTATTTATTCCTACATTTACTTATTCCTACATCAGCCATAAATGTAATTCAATACAAATAAGATGGAAGCCTTTATCATTCCACTGCCAGTGTGACAACCAATACCATCCAGGCTGCACTGCTTGGGGGTGGGTGGGGGGGGGGGTGCAGGTCTTAATGATGATCATCCTCATTTTTTGCTGGCTTTAATTCTTCCAAATCATCTTCCAAAGTCTGCAAGTCCTAGAATAGTCAGCAAGACCCAGAGAGAGGAGGAGCTGGATGTTCCTGATGACATATTCGCATCAATATTAGTTGACATGGAAAAGGAGGAAAAGCAGATAACAGAAGAAGGGCTCCCACCTATAGGGCAGGAGAGTGCTGGGGATGGAGAAGTGGATATGCCAGAGTTTAATATTCTGAGTTTACTGTCATCCTGCAGCCATAATATGCATTTTGCTGCACCAACAGCAATAATATGCATTTTGTCCCCCCAACCTAACCAGCCAAACCCTATACCAGCAACAGCTCTTGTTCAAAGGTGCATTAAAGGTGCTGCACAGCCATTAACAGTGAAGACTGACTATATAGTGCCTCCATTATTGCATGAAAGGCAGCTTTGGGCTAATTGGCTCTGTGTGACCGTACCCTAAGACAGCGTGGCCTGGGTATACCTGATTTATAACGATTCAAAACAAATTAATTTGGAATTTCTTGGCTAACTTCAATGAAGTTGACAAATCAAACATTTCAAAACTTTGTTCATCTCTACTGATCACTGCAATAAAATGCATTATGTGTTTTCCCCAAAACATGGATTCCAGCAAATCCAAAAGCTTTGCATTTTTCCAGATGAATCATTCAAAATAATATCTGTGATTTTACAGCTCCAGTAAGCAGGGGACCAGGAGAGCAAGGCAGGCCAGACAGGTGCTGGTAGTGGGAGATTCAATTATTAGGGGTACAGAGAGGGCAATCTGTCACAAAGACCGGGATCGTCGAATGGTGTGTTGCCTTCTTGGCGCTCGAGTTCGGCACATCGCGGATCAGGTTGACAGATTACTGGGAGGGGCTGGAGAAGATACAGCAGTCATGGTCCATATCAGAACCAATGACAAAGTTAGAGGTAGGTGGAGCGTCCTTAAAAATGATTTTAGGGATCTAGGGCATAAGCTTAGGGCAAGGACGTCAAAGGTAGTGGGCCGACTTCTCTGTCGGCTACAGGCTCTACCGTAGGGATGGGCTGCACCTCAATGGGGAAGGGGCAGCTGTTTTGGGGGAGAAGATGGCTAGAAGGCTGGAGGAGTGTTTAAACTAGGGACTGGGGGAGGGTAACTACATTATAGATGGGGAAGATAGTGCAGATAGAGACCTGGGGCAAGGTAATGGAACTTAGGGAGGAATGAAAGGAGGAACTAGAACAGTGCAGAAGGAAAGGTGTAGGGGAAAAATATATATAAACCTTTTAACTGTATGTACACTAATGCCAGAAGCATGACTAATAAAACTGGTGAACTGGAATTTGTGATGTGTGAGGAGGACTATGACATAGTGGGAATAACTGAGACATGGTTGGATGATACCTATGACTGGGCAGTCAACGTACAGGGTTACGGTCTATTTAGAAAGGATCGCCAAAACCGGAGAGGGGGAGGTGTCTGCCTTTATGTAAAGTCCTGTCCAAAGCCCACACTCCGGGAAGATATAAGTGAGGGACATGAACATGTGGAGTCACTGTGAGTAGAAATAAATGCAGCCAAAAACAATAAAATACTAATAGGACTTTATTATAAACCACCTAATATACCAGAGTCCACAGAAAATCTACTCCTAAATGAAATAGACAAGGCGGTAAAACTTATGGGGGATTTTAACTACCCAGATATAGACTGGGAAACTGAAACCTGTATATCTCATAAAGGAAACAGGTTCTTGGAAATAACCAAAGACAATTACCTTTCCCAACTGGTTCAGGACCCGACTAGAGGGATGGCCATACTGGACTTAGTATTAACCAATAGACCTGACAGAACAACACAGGGACACCTGGGAAATAGTGACCATAATATAATAACCTTCCAACTGTCATTCAAAAGAGCATTTCTTCAGGGAGGAACAAAAATACCAAACTTCAAAAAAGCTAATTTTAGTCAACTAAGAGAGGCCATAGGCCTAAATAACTGGGACAAAGTCCTAAAAAATAAAAATACAGCCACAAAATGGGATATTTTTAAAAGCATCCTAATATCTAATTGTGAGAGGTACATACCTTATGGAAATAAAAGGTTAAAGGGGTTGTCTCACCTCCTGCCTTTCCGGTATCTCTGCTGCTCTGTGGGCTTGTTTCTGAGCTGGTGGGGGGCGGAGCTTCTCCTGCTGACTGACAGTAACCCTTGCCTCTCCGTGCTCGCTCACACAGGCACCCCTCCGTAGCTCACTGCACACTGTTATCTCTATATATTTGCATATAGAGATAACAAAGGGTTCCAGCAAGTGCGATGTCTGTCTCCTGATAAGGTTATCAGGAGACAGATACGATCGCTCTGCCAGTCACTGTAGGAAACTTTCAGGTCAGACCTGAAGCTTTCCTACAGTCATCTTTCACAAGATGACAGCCGGCACTTGTGATCTGTGTATTACAGGTCTGGGGCTATTTGTGCAAGCCCCAAACCTGTTATACTATAAATCCTCTTGGCATAACTGTATAGAACAGCTTCAGGGCTGCAGCTCGTGCCCTGAAGTTTTTCTATAGGAAGAACAAGGTGGCCGGGTGCAGGATCTAAGACAAGAACACCTACAAGGTGGCCGGGGACGGGAGTGAATTCACATATACTGGCCTCTAGGTACGCTCACTCACGCGATTCCCCGGCCACCAAAAAAGCTTCTTAGTGCGCAAGCTCGGCCACCACAAGTGCATTACAGGGGTGGCCGTAACCCCTAGAGACGAGCAGGGTCTAAAGAGGCTATAATAAAAGAAAACAGGGAAGAGAAGCAATATTGAAAAAAGAAGTGCATTACAAAGTGACTAAAAATAACATCTTCTACACAATAACTATGACTTTATAAGGTGAGACAACCCCTTTAAGGAACAAGAAAAAAACAATGTGGATAAATAGAGCTGTAAAGAAAGCAATAAATGACAAACAGAAAACATTTAAATAACTAAAACAGGAGGGGAGCGAGGAAGCATTGAAAAACTATAAGGAAAAAAATAGAATATGTAAAAGACAAATAAAAACAGCCAAACTAGAGACCGAGAGACTAATCGCCAAAGAGAGTAAAACTAACCATAAAATGTTCTTTAATTATTAGAGATGAGCGAACATGCTCGTCCGAGCTTGATGCTCGTTCGAGCATTAGGGTATTCGCATATGCTCGCTACTCGGACGAGCATATCGCGATCCTCGAGGAAATGGCAACTTCCTCTTCCTGCATGTTAGCCGCCTTTTTCAACCAATCAACATGCAGGAGAGTCTTTGGTACCTCCTAGCATCTCGTGGGGCCCCTACAAGTCGATAGCAGGGATTGGCTGGCCAGATCAGATGACCTGGGAATATAAGAATCTGGTCCCGCGCTGCTCGCGTCATACGCCGTCTGCATGAGATTAGGGATAGAGCTACTGTCTGTCAGGGAGAGTGTTAGGGCCTGAATTTAGATGTTGGTTAGGCAGGAATCACCCACAAAGAACCCAACAGCCCTTCTAAGGGCTACAAGGACCTTTTTTTTTGTCTCCTCCAGGCTGCTGGCTGGGACTTGTAGTGCAGCTACCGCCATCTTGGCTGCACACTGTACACAGTGACTGGTGGCAGAAGGGACAGCACGTTGTCCACACAGACCCAAAATAAATTGCCCAAAGTACTCATTTTTGCTGCTGCTGTACCTTGGCTTGTTGAGATCTGTATTGCAGTCTAGGGAATACGTTTTTCTGTCATTTCAATACACTACAGTCCAGTGAACAATTATGTAGTGTACTGTACAGTAGCGTCATTCTAGGGAATACGTTTTTCTGTCATTTCTATACACTACAGTCCAGTGAACAATTATATAGAGTGCTGTACAGTAGCGTCAGTCTAAGGAATGCGTTTTTTTATATATCCTACAATGCAGTG
Organism: Rhinella marina; assembly: GCA_900303285.1. Taxonomy (NCBI): domain Eukaryota; kingdom Metazoa; phylum Chordata; class Amphibia; order Anura; family Bufonidae; genus Rhinella; species Rhinella marina. The sequence continues at coordinate 39,551 of ONZH01007411.1, forward strand.
AAAAATTGAGTGGTTTGCGGTGCAATAGCCGCCGTCTAAAGACTAAGTTTTTCTTCTCAGTCATATACTACAGTGCAGTGAAAAATTATGTCGTGTGCTGCACACTAGCCGGAGTGTAGAAAATATAATTTTTTCCTCTCAGTTATATATTATACAGTGCAGTGAAAAATTGAGCGGTTTGCGGTGCAATAGCCGCCGTCTAAAGACTAAGTTTTTCCTCTCAGTCATATATACTACAGTGCAGTGCGAAATTGTGTTGTGTGCTGCACACTAGCCGGAGTGTAGAAAATATAAGTTTTTCCTTTCATTTATATATTATACAGTGCAGTGAAAAATTCTGTCGTGTGCTGCACACTAGCCGGAGTGTAGAAAATAGAAAATATAATTTTTTTCCTCTCAGTTATATATTATACAGTGCAGTGAAAAATTGAGTGGTTTGCGGTGCAATAGCCGCCGTCTAAAGACTAAGTTTTTCCTCTCAGTCATATATACTACTGTGCAGTGCGAAATTGTGTCCTGTGCTGCACACTAGCCGGAGTGTAGAAAATATAATTTTTTCTCTCAGTTATATA
>ONZH01007412.1:0-52709 GCA_900303285.1 Rhinella marina
AAATGAGAATGCTTGGACTGGGAGAAAATGTCTGTATGTGGGTAAGTAACTGGCTCAGTGATAGAAAACAGAGGGTGGTTATTAATGGTACATACTCAGATTGGGTCACTGTCACTAGTGGGGTACCACAGGGGTCAGTATTGGGCCCTATTCTCTTCAATATATTTATTAATGATCTTGTAGAAGGCTTGCACAGTAAAATATCAATTTTTGCAGATGACACTAAACTGTGTAAAGTAATTAACACAGAAGAGGACAGTACACTGCTACAGATGGATCTGGATAGACTGGAGGCTTGGGCAGAGAAGTGGCAGATGAGTTTTAACACTGACAAATGTAAGGTTATGCATATGGGAAGGAATAATGCAAGTCACCAGTACATACTAAATGGTAACTTGTGTCAAACTGTAAAACAGTGTCAGACAGCTGCTGCCAAGGCCAATAAGATAATGGGTTGCATCAAAAGAGGCATAGATGCCCGTGATGAGAACATAGTCCTGCCACTTTACAAATCACTAGTCAGACCACACATGGAGTACTGTGTACAGTTCTGGGCTCCTGTGAACAAGGCAGACATAGCAGAGCTGGAGAGGGTTCAGAGGAGGACAACTAAAGTAATAACTGGAATGAGTGGACTACAGTACCCAGAAAGATTATCAAAATTAGGGTTATTCACTTTAGAAAAAAGACGACTGAGGGGAGATCTAATAACTATGTATAAATATATCAGGGGTCAGTACAGAGATCTCTCCCATGATCTATTTATCCCCAGGACTGTGACTGTGACGAGGGGACATCCTCTGCGTCTGGAGGAAAGAAGGTTTGTGCACAAACATAGAAGAGGATTCTTTACGGTAAGAGCAGTGAGACTATGGAACTCTCTGCCTGAGGAGGTGGTGATGGTAAGTTCACTAAAAGAGTTCAAGAGAGGCCTGTATATATTTTTGGAGGGTAATAATATTACAGGTTATAGTTACTAGAGAGGGGTCGTTGATCCAGGGAATAATTCTGATTGCCTGATTGGAGTCGGGAAGGAATTTTTTTCCCTAAAGTGGGGAAAATTGGCTTCTACCTCACAGGGGTTTTTTGCCTTCCTCTGGATCAACTTGTAGGAAAACAGGCCGAACTGGATGGACAGATGTCTTTTTTCAGCCTTATAAACTATGTTACTATGTTACTAATAACAACAAACAAATACCAAAGCGCAGCACAAAATATCTCCCCAATATTGTGCAGTGCAGCACAAACTACCTATGTAGCAGCAACACAAAATACCACAATGCAGAACAAAATGCCTTCACAGCAGCACCAGACAAATATCACAGTGTAGCTCAAAATACCTCTACAGCAACGCTAAACAACTGCCACAATGTATCAAAAAATTGCTCCACAACAGCACCAAAGAAATGCCACAGTGCAGCTCAAAATACCTCCCCAACAGTGTAAAAAATATACCTCTGTGGAGCACAAAAAAATACTTCCTATTTGCACCAAAGAAATACCACAGTGCAGCATAAAATATCACTCCAGCAGCACAAAACAAATACTATAGTGCAGTACAAAATACCTCCCAGCAGTGCCAGATACCACAGTTGAGCACCACTAGCAGCAGCAATGCTAAACTTCCCCTATTTTCTGAAAAAGATCAAGGGGGCATCCTAGTGCATTGCAGCAGCACTGTAATCCTTCCCACTCCTACCCTATTGGTAGCAGAATTGGCCCCCCTTTCCACCTCTCCCCCATTGGTAACAACACTGTACTCCTTCCAGCCCTTCCTTCACTTGTAGCAGCAGGTCTCTCTTCGCACCCTCCCCCAGTGACAGCAGAAAGGTCTTCTTTTTGAGCCCTCACAAACTGGCAGCAGCACTATAACCATTCTCACAACTCCCACACTGGCAACAGCATTGTCCATCTTCCCAACCCTGCCCCCAATATTAACCTATTTCCACTCCTTCCCCACTTTCAGCCACCACTCACTGGTTAGCAACGGTGCCTTGCTGAGCTGGGGTCCTACAGTAGGTTCTCATCTGACCAAGGACACCCACAGCATGGAGTTTTTTTGTTCATCCCATTATGCGTGGCTTTGATCCGGGTACTCCAGTTTCTTCCCATACCCCAAAGATATACTGATAGGGAAATTATACAGCAAATGCTGATAATGTCTGTAAAGGCAGAGAAATATGCACTATATAAGTAAAGCATTAATGATTGTTATATAGCACCAAAATTTCACAGCATTTTACAATCAGAGGGTACACTACATTTAAAAACAAAAATCAGACATTACAGTATGAGGGTCATCCTAAAAAGTTGTTTTTAAGGGCATACCAACAGTGTATATTGGGAGTGACCCTGTTTGCCTGGGGTAGCACCTTCCAGAGAACTGGTGGAGTTCGAGAAAATTATTGGAGATGGCAGTTGGATTTTCATTGGCAGAACATAGAGCATGGGTAGAATGTTAGAGATGAGGGTGGGGATGTAGCAGGTGCAGCACTGTGGAGATCTTTGTGGGAGAGAGTGATAAGATTAAATTGTATTCTGTAGTCAACCAGTTCAGTGACTGGCACAGAGTGGAGGCATTAGTGTAGTGGTTGGACAGATAGATCATTCTGGCTGCTGCATTCAGGATTGATTGGAGAATGTAATTTAGTGAGGAGAAGTGTTTAGTGAGAAGACCGATTAGTGAAGAGTTGTAATCAAGACGAGAATGAAACAGGGCAACAATAGGAGTTTTCTTGTCTGCACAGTAAGAAACAGGTAGACTATGGAGACGTTTTTGAGATGCAGGTGACATGAAAGAGATTGAATATAAGGAAGGAAAGAAGGTCAGAGTCAAACATAACACCAAGACAGCAAGCCGATGGTGGAAACTTAAGAAGTTTAGTTTCAGATAAATAGAAGACATGATGTTAGAGTAGTGTACTGGAATTAAATACATTACTGGAAAATAAAAATAAAAAAGAACACCATTTTATGTGATTGAACTCAGATTGACAAAGTATAAACTGCTTGTGGTGCTTGGTCAATGATCACACAAGCAAGGTGGTGTCCCCTTTATTTTGGGTTCTGCAGTAGGATAGATGTGGGTAATGTGGCCATTATTGGTCTCTCCTGCTTTCACGCATTGACACAAACATATAAGCATATGGTACACTCCACTTTTGTGCCTGCTAAAAAAAATGGACAGTGATGACTGTGATTTTTTTTTTTTTAACATTGAAATCTATGCAAACGGATACAAATGGATGCCCTTCAGTGTTATCTATCAGCTTCTCTTATTTGGGTATCTGTTTGCCGAAAACCAACATCACAATCATTGCAGACTGGGCCTGGAAAAGAGTCCTGGCCACCTGAGAAGAGTCCTGGTTATTCATGAATTCCTGCTCTCCTTGCTCACCTGCTGATGACTGACTGTCTTCTACCTAGTTTTCTCCCTTTCTCTCTAGGAGAGAACTGCTAATCATCAGCAGATGGGTAAGAGAGCAGGAGATTATGAATAACCATGACTCTTCTCAGGTGTCCGTGACTCTTTTCAAGGCCTGCGCTGCAATGATTATGATGTTGGCTCTCAGCAACCACTTACTGTTAGCTCATGAGTGACATATCACTGAAATCAGCATTTCTGTCACTATTTTATGCTGTCCTCAGTGAGGTCAGCATAAAGTTGATGACAGGTTCCCTTTAATGGGCAAAGTGAATGTGGAACCCACACTTCCAATCTCAAGTCCTTAACTGAAGCACCCTTTCTAATTAGCTGTTGATGAAGTTATTAATACAGAGGTTAACTCCTCCTCTTCCTCATGCTGTGTTCATTTTGACATCATAAGAACAAGATGACACCTAAAAATTGATCAACAGTACCTCGCCATTGCGAGCCTTCAAACTGGATGTTCTCAGACAGAAGGGTCCACTAAGCTTGGAGTGTCACAGAGTGTCATCAGCAGGTTGCAACAGAGATACAGAGAGATTGGAGGAGTCACAGAAAGGCATAGAAGTGGACATCATTTGGCCACATCCCACACTGATGACTGCATTCATTGTGAACAATTCCCTGCAGAACCGAATGATGAATGTCACACAATCCCAGGCACATTTAAGGGAGGGAAGTGTCACATCAGAACATTCAAAACCATTTAGCATGGTCTGCATGCTAGACGACTTTCAAGGGTACCTGATCACACCACCAGGCACAGGTGTCATCGCTAAGCTCGATGAGAGACCAGTGGGCCTCAGTGCTGTTAACTAATGAAAGTCGATTAAGGCTCAGCAGAAATTATGGCTGCCAACGATGTGGTAGATGACAAGGAGAGCGTTATGCATCAGCCACTGTTGTCACTCCACTGGTGGTGGAGTTAAAGTGTGGGAAGGTGAGTCTAATCAATGTAGAACTGCCCTACACTTTGTGAATGGTACAGTGACAAGCCCATACTACTTGAATAACATCATTAATCCAGTCAGTGTGCCTCTGCATGAACAACACAGGCCTAATTTCATCTTCATGGACGACAATGTGCCAGCTCATCGAGGTCTCATCATTAGGGAAAGGCTGTTGGAGACTGGGGTACCTCAAATAGAGTGGCCTGCACTTTCTCCAGACCTAAATCCCATTGAAAACCTATGGGATAAGCTGAGTTGCCATGTAGAGGTTCATAACTCTGTACCCCTGAACCTCAATGACCTGGGGTCCACCCTTCAAGAAGAGTGGAATGCCATGCCTCAACAGTCGACTTGTGAACAGCATGAGACGTCGTTGTCAAGCTGTAATTGATGCTCAAGGCCACATGACAAGTTTTTGAGACATTGACATTTTTTGTGGGGGTATTGTTTCAATAAATTGTTGAGATGAGGAATTCACCATTGCATGCTTCTACTTAAATGCCCTTCCATAAATTTCACCTGAAAGCCAAATATCCCTAACTTTTTGTAGTATCATATAGCATATATCATTTGGGTGTGGAAACAATAAGGGTTAACATTTTGGCAGTGTATTTAGCTATGAAGATAAAGCTGTTGCGTCCTGCGGAGGGGACACTTAATTCTGCTAAATTTCATTGTCATGCACTAAAGCCAAATCTAAAATAAAACTTATAAGTAAGAAAACAAGAATTAGGCAAATTGCTTTATTGGCATCGCTAATGAAGAGGCAAGATAATTTCGTTAGCATTAGATTCAGAGAGAGCGTCGCCTGTAATTGCACTGTGTATTTTTATACTGCACAGTAATTAGTAATTACCGGAGGCTTGTGCTCGAGCTGCTATAGGTTCACATTTGGATGCCGGGCAATAACTATCACTAACTCTTTTGATTGCAAAAAATGGTACAGACGTCAACCCCAGCAATGAAGCATGGGGGAAGGGAAGCACTGGTGGTTATGGGATCAGCAACATACAAAGAAGCCCCCATCTGCTCTCATAATACTGAATAGACTGCGCTCTTCTTCTCAGACTCGCCGCACATTTCCCCAACACCTGCCTTTTCATGACAGTCGCTGAATTACTGCAGTTTTTGTGGGAAAAGTGCTGATGTTTCCCAGTGAATAGGCAGATAATATGCATTCCGGGACTGAGATTTAAGGTGTTTGCTTCTACACTTTTCTTCGGTCTGTCATAACCGTCTATATTTTAAAGACAGCAATCTGGTAGCTACAGATTGGCATAAACAAGGCTTCACAAATTGTTAAAGGAACAGGAATTAAATCCGTAAAAGGAGCCTTGTGTGGTCATCTTCTACTGTCACTTACTGGGGATTGACCACACAAACCTTGGCCACAGTTCAGTACAAGGAACAGGAAAGAACTCTCCTCATTCATGCTGGGAGGCTCATGCTTACAGTCCAAATTAGCAGGGAGAACACAGTGTCAGCGGGGTCTTTACACAAGCCACACACTATAAGGTCATCAGGGGCATACCATTCATGAGGCAAATTGAGCCCCTTGCCTCAGACGATGCCCTGCTGGACTGCAGGGGGCGAAGATTTTGCTGCAAAACTGCATAATGACAATAATTCCTAAACATACATATGTGCAGGAAGGGAATAAGAACCCTTGGAGATTATCATATGTTCAGGTCTTATTCTCTATATATGAACACTGCATAGTACCACTTCTCCTGCCCTGTATACTGGGTGTAATTCTCAGTATCTGCTCTTCTGTATATATGTACACTGCACAGTACCACTTCTCTTGTCCTGTATACTGGCTGTAATTCTCAGTATCTGCTCTTATTCTGTATATATGGACACTGCACAGTACCACTTCTCTTGTCCTGTATACTGGCTGTAATTCTCAGTATCTGCTCTTATTCTGTATATAGAACTGCTCAGTACCACTTCTCTTGTCCTGTATACCTGGCGTAATTCTCAGCATCTGCACTGCACAGTACCACTTCTCCTGCCCTGTATACTGGGTGTAATTCTCAGTATCTGCTCTTCTGTATATATGTACACTGCACAGTACCACTTCTCTTGTCCTGTATACTGGTTGTAATTCTCAGTATCTGCTCTTATTCTGTATATATGGACACTGCACAGTACCACTTCTCTTGTCCTGTATACTGGCTGTAATTCTCAGTATCTGCTGCTATTCTGTATATAGAACTGCTCAGTACCATTCTCTCTAGTCCTGTATACCTGCGTAATTCTCAGCATCTGCTCTTATTCTGTATATATGGACACTGCACAGTACCACTTCTCTTGTCCTGTATACTGGGTGTATTTCTCAGTATTTTCTCTTTTTCTGTATACACGGATACTGCACAGTACCACTTCTCTTGTCCTGTATACTGGGTGTAATCCTCAGTATCTGCTCTTATTCTGTATATATGGACACTGCACTGTACCACTTCTCTTGTCTTGTATACTGGGTATAATTCTCAGTATCTCCACTTATTCTGTATATATGGACACTGCACAGTAGCACTTCTCCTGTCCTGTATACTAGGTGTAATTCTCAGTATCTGCTCTTATTCTGTATATATGGACACTGCACAGTACCACTTCTCTTGTCCTGTATACTGGGTGTAATCCTCAGTATCTGCTCTTATTCTGTATATATGGACACTGCACTGTACCACTTCTCTTGTCTTGTATACTGGGTATAATTCTCAGTATCTCCACTTATTCTGTATATATGGACACTGCACAGTAGCACTTCTCCTGTCCTGTATACTAGGTGTAATTCTCAGTATCTGCTCTTATTCTGTATATATGGACACTGCACAGTAGCACTTCTACTGTCCTGTATACTGGGTGTAATTCTCAGTATCTGCACTTATTCTGTATATATGGACACTGCACAGTACCACTTTTCTTGTCCTGTATACTGGGTGTAATTCTCAGTATCTGCTCTTATTCTGTATATATGGACACTGCATGCTACCACTTCTCTTGTCTTGTATACTGGGTATAATTCTCAGTATCTGCTCTTATTCTGTATATATGGACACTGCACAGTAGCACTTCTCCTGTCCTGCAGTATCTGCTCTTATTCTGTATATATGGACACTGCACAGTAGCACTTCTCCTGTCCTGTATACTGGGTGTAATTCTCAGTATCTGCACTTATTCTCTATATATGGACACTGCACAGTACCACTTCTGTTGTCCTGTATACTGGGTGTAATTCTCAGTATCTGCTCTTATTCTGTATATATGGACACTGCACAGTACTACTTCTGCTGTCCTGTATGCTGCTGTTATTCTGTACTAGCTGAAAGACCCGGCTTCGCACGGGTATATTTCCTCTCTTTCATTTAATGTTTGTGTGTGTCATTAAAAGATATTGACAGTATTCATTATAACAGTGACATCTACAGTACCCCACCCCCTTAACATTGACTTCCACAGCCCCCCACCACTTAACACTGACCCCCCACAGTGCCCTGTCTCCTTAAAATGGGACTTCCGCAGCAGCCCACCCCCTTGACAGTGACCTCTACACGGGCCTACCCCCTTAACAGTGATCTCTACAGCACTCTCCCCTTAACACTGACCTCCACAACACCCTGCCTGCTTAACAGTGGCCTCTACAGCAATCTGCCCCTTAACACTGACCTCTATAGTGGACTGTCCCTTTAACTGTGACCTCCAAAGCACCTGCCCTTAGGGTGGCCAGAGGTCCGGTTTTAGGCCGGACAGTCCGGCTTTCATTCTCCCTGCCCTTCGTCTGATGCAGGGCCTGGACAGACACAGGAATGTCCTTTTGAACAGCTTACTCTCAGAAAGCAGCACTGTGCTGTCTGAGCGTGAGCTGCAGGGAGAAAGTTACTCTCCCTCCCACCCCTGCAGCTGACAGAAGTTGATTTTTACCATCTTTTTTTCAATCCCTGTTCACTGCGGAGTGGGGGTGTGTGTGGCCTAACAAAGTTGGGGCGTGGTCTAGCGGGAACTGGGGGCGGGGTTTTAAGTCAGTCTTTTGAGGGTCGTCTGAATGGCCACCCTACCTACCCCCTGAAATGTAATCTGCACAGCACTCCGCTCCCTTAACCGTGTCATCCACAATGCCCTGTCTGACCTACAGCAGTGAAGAAAATTGGCTGGGTTGTTATGGAAACCTGGTGTAAAACTATGTGTCTATGGAGGATAAGGACCTGAAAGCTTCTTTTGGCTGATAAGGGACATGTGACTGTGTGTATGGCAGTTAGGATATGAAGAGACAGACCTGCAGGCTTCTATTGGCTAATATAGGTCATGTGATGTGCCACATTTGCATTTTTTGGGAATATCTCAGGAACGGTACAAGGTAGAGAGCTGAGATCCAGTCTGTAACCTTCCCGGACACCTGATGTAAATGTGTGCCAAATTTTGTGATTGTAAATGCGATGGTGCGGATTCCTTTAGCGGACATACATACACTCAGCTTTATATATTAGATTGGTATTAACAGTATGTGACATATAGGCATATCTTAACTGCTCAATGCCATATTAGTCTGGGAAGAAGGTATGACCCAAAATGGCCTCTCATCTATCCATATATGGAAAAGTACCAAAAAAGTACCAAATGGTACCAAGTGGAGAAGTATCATGTACTGTATATTGAGATGAATCACCTAGTAGATGATATTGTTTTACAAATCCTTTCGAAATGGGAGGGAAGACTTACCTGTCCTGTCCTAGATAATGTGACAAGAAAAATGTTTGATTTGAAGATAAGAATAATACGCTCTGGCCGGGATGTTTAAAGTGTTACATAGAGTATCAAAAGATAGAATAGCCAAGGTCTTATAATCTACTATATCCGCAAAACAGAATAATCCCTTGTCAAACCATGGTCTAGAAAAGTAATATGGCATGTCAAACTATCCTAAAACAGAAAAGTATAGAGAAAAGAAGTCAAAGAAGTCTCTGATGATGCAAGGGGAAATATCCATGTGCAAGTATGCCACATATTACAAGTAAAATCTATAGCTCCCAGCAGAAGACATCTCTGCAGAAGGCATCTAGATCCCCACAGTAAGGAGTTAGGATGTATAGAAGCAATCCACAACTTTCCAATTTCTATCCATTTAGAATATGCCAACAGAGATGACCATGCTGCCACATCCAGGACTGCTAGGCCACCATCGGACTTAGAGACCAATAATATGACACAATATTGTCTGTCTTTTTCCTGTCCATATAAGTCAAAAGATATATGTCTGGAATTGTCTGGTTTCAGGGCAGAATTGAAATAGGAAGTATCTCAAAAAGGTAAAGTAATTTGGACAATATTGTAATTTTAATGCTAGATATACGGCCAAATAGGGAAAGTGGCAAAGAGGTCCACCTATTTCTTCCACCTATTATTATACCTATTATTAACAGTCTTTTAAATTCTCTAAGTAAGGTTGAGACATTGTGGGCATATAGAGACTCACATGTAGCTGTCAAATTAACACCAAAGTAATGGAGGAAGGTAGGACATCAAATATAAAGAAAATGACATTGCAAAGTAACCAAAAGGTCACTAGGGACATTATGGGGGAAGGCTTCAATTTTGGAAGTATTTATTTTACATCCAGATAGACGGCCATATCTATCTAATAGAGAAAAGAGATACCTTAAATTCCTTATCCCAGACCACGATTTCCTTAATATCAGGATGTATACAGATTGCTGCAGCTAAAGGACAACAGCAGAGGACAAATAATAAGGGAAAAAGGGGACTGCCTTGACAAGTGCCATTGAAAATTCAAAATGGTTGTGACAGTGCATGAGGAAGAGAGGGGTGCCAGGTCTGGTCACCGGAGAACATAGGTTTTCTATGTTTTGCTTGGTATTCTGAGTTTTTGTGTGTTTCTGTTTAGTGCCTACGCCTTGCCTTTAACCATGTTCACACTGTGGGTTGTTTTGGAGCCAACGCCCATCTTCATGTTTGGTTTGTCTACTTAGGGTTAATACTCAGGTGCTGGGCTGAGTGGCTTCTCTGAATCTGGTCCATTCAGAACCTGGGGGTGGGATATCTTCCTGCATAAATACCTACCTTCCTCTCTGCTCCTTGCCGGTTTTTGCAAATCCTTGCTATTCCTGCTTGTGCGTTGTATCGTGTGTATTCTACTGCTTATTTGACCCTTGGCTCGTACCTGACTACTCTACCGTCTTCTGATTTTGTACTGACGTTATCTCTGGTTTTCTGACACGGCTAGCTGACGATTCTTCTGTGTTTTGTTCGTCTCTGTTTGTTTTCCCTTTTCCCTGCACCTTAGTCAAGAGTAATTGCAGTCCTCGTGGTTGTCGCCGTGTCGCCTAGGACACGGAGGCAATTAGGCAGGGACAGGGGTTGGGGAGAGCTCAGGGATCACATCTCCCTTTTCTGTGTACCCCAACCTTGACAAGGGGGATATAGAGCACCCGAAGTGGTGCCATAAAATGGCCACAAAACCTCAAAGAGGCCACAAATCTTCAAGGTCGAAGACAGGAAGGGCCAAGGTCGAAGACAGGAAGGGGCAACTGAGCCTATCAAAGGCCTTTTATGCATCCAATCTAAGTAAAATTCTGCTTTGTGTGGTTCTGTTAGCTAAGTAAATAAGATCATTTGCTTCCTCGATGTTATCCCACTTGTCTATGGAGCAAAAAAAAACCCACCTAGTCTTTATGAATACGGTTGGGGAGCCAGATCGATAAGAGGTCTGCTAGCAATTTCATAAAGATTTTATAATCAGCATTGAGCAGGGCAATTGCTCTATAGTTAACACAGTCAAGATGGTTCTTTCTAGGCTTGGGAATCAAAATTATATAGGAATGAGACATTGTACAGTCATGGCCAAAAGTTTTGAGAATGATACAAATATTAATTTTTACAAAGTCTACTGCTTCAGTTTTTATAATGGCAATTTGCATATACTCCAGAATGTTATAAAGAGTGATCAGCTTAACAGCAATTACTTGCAAAGTCAATATTTGCCTAGAAAATGAACTTTATCCCCCAAAACACATTTCAACATCATTGCAGCCCTGCCTTAAAAGGACCAGCTAACATCGTTTCAGTGATTGCTCCATTAACACAGGTGTGGGTGTTGATGAGGACAGGGCTGGAGATCAATCTGTCATGATTAAGTAAGAATGACACCACTGGACACTTTAAAAGGAGGCTGGTGCTTGGCATCATTGTTTCTCTTCTGTTAACCATGGTTATCTCTAAAGAAACACGTGCAGTCATCATTGCACTGCACAAAAATGGCCTAACAGGGAAGAGTATCGCAGCTAGAAAGAATGCACCTCAGTCAACAATCTATCGCATCATCAAGAACTTCAAGGAGAGAGGTTCCATTGTTGCCAAAAAGGCTCCAGGGCGCCCAAGAAAGACCAGCAAGCGCCAGGACTGTCTCTTAAAAGTGTTTCAGCTGCGGGATCGGGCTACCAGCAGTGCAGAGCTTGCTCAGGAATGGCAGCAGGCAGGTGTGAGTGCATCTGCACGCACTGTGAGGCGGAGACTCTTGGAGCAAGGCCTGGTCTCAAGGAGGGCAGCAAAGAAGACACTTCTCTCCAGAAAAAACATCAGGGACAGACTGATATTCTGCAAAAGGTACTGGGAGTGGACTGCTGAGGACTGGGGTAAAGTCATTTTCTCTGATGAATCCCCTTTTCGATTGTTTGGGACATCTGGAAAACAGCTTATTCGGAGAAGACGAGGTGAGCGCTACCACCAGTCTTGTCTCATGCCAACTGTAAAGCATCCTGAAACCATTCATGTGTGGGGTTGCTTCTCAGCCAAGGGAATCGGCTCTCTCACAGTCTTGCCTAAAAACACAGCCATGAATAAAGAATGGTACCAGAATGTCCTCCGAGAGCAACTTCTCCCAACCGTCCAAGAGCAGTTTGGCGATCAACCATGCCTTTTCCAGCATGATGGAGCACCTTGCCATAAAGCAAAGGTGATAACTAAATGGCTCAGGGAACAAAACATAGAGATTTTGGGTCCATGGCCTGGAAACTCCCCAGATCTTAATCCCATTGAGAACTTGGTGGTCAATCATCAAGAGACGGGTGGACAAACAAAAACCTACAAATTCTGACAAAATGCAAGCATTGATTGTGCAAGAATGGACTGCTATCAGTCAGGATTTGGTCCAGAAGTTGATTGAGAGCATGCCAGGGAGAATTGCAGAGGTCCTGAAGAAGAAGGGTCAACACTGCAAATATTGACTTGCTGCATTAACTCATTCTAACTGTCAATATAAGCTTTTGTTACTCATAATATGATTGCAATTATATTTCTGTATGTGATAAAAACATAAAAACCAGAGGGCAGCAGATCATGTGAAAATATAATATTTGTGTCATTCTCAAAACTTTTGGCCATGACTGTAGGAGGCACTGGGAAGCCTGTCATAAAGCTATCAAAAACACACACAAGTTGAGACATCAGGTCTTGACTATATGTTTTGTACTATAAATATGGTAAGTCATCAGGGCCTGGGGATTTACCATTAGGGAGACTCTGAATGATGATATCAATTTCCTCAGCTGTAATGGTGGCATTCAGGAAGGCCAGAGCATCCAACGTCAAAGTAGGAAGGTTACAGGAGGTTAAGAATTCCTTCAATACCCTATTTCTGTCAATCAAGTCAGTAGGCAGAATATCAGGGATGAAATATAACTCTGAAATGAAACCTTGGAAAAGGGTAGTCAAAGAATTCAGGTCACATACGTACTAAGGTACCATCTTTTTTTCTGAGGGCATAGAGGATGGAAGAGTCTGTTTTTCCCCAAGTTGGTGGGCTAACAGGGAATAGGACTTTTTACCCCCTCATAATAACATTGTTGGGTGAATAGCAGGAATTCTTCGTCTTATCAAGGGCCATGTCCCGAAGGTGCACCTGACATCTACAGTTTGTCGCAGAAGCCTACGAGAAGACAGCTGGGACAAGGAAGATTCCAGGTTCCACAGTTTAATAAGCAGAGAGTGTTTCTGAAAGACAAAACTCGTTCTTAAGACGAGTGCCTAAAGCTATAAAAATTCATCGAAAAAACTGCCTTATGGGCTCATCACAAAGTTAAAGGGGAATCCACAGAGCCCAGGGTGCCAGCAAAGTAGTTGACCAAATGAGCCAAAAGATGGGGTTTCCTAAGAAAAAAGTCATTCAGATGACTGTGACATTGACAAGCTGAATCTTTGAGAGATATAGCTAAAAGAGAATTATTGGACCAAGTTACACGTCTTTTTTCATCCTTATAAACCATGTTACTGAACAATCGTTTATTAATCATATCAAATATTGGACTAGATTCATAGACGACGTGTTAGGCCCCATTCACACGACCGTGTGAATGGGGCCGTATATATTCCGCAATATTGCGGAATAGATGCGGCCCCATTCACCTCTATGGGAGCGGGGAGCTAGCTCCGTGCCGCGGCTCATATGAAGCATGTCCTATACTTGTCTGCATGCACAGACAAGTATAGGCATTTTGAATGGGGCACCCGGATGTGTGTTCCCGAGCGGTGCGGAACACACGCCGGGCGGCAGCCGTAGTATTGCGGGTCCGCATTATTGCGGACCAGCAATATTACGGCCGTCTGAATGGGGCCTTAGTCATTTGGTCAGGCACAGAGAAAGAATTCCATATCATCCCGTATGATATGATAAATAAATATTCGAATGTCCATGGCTACATTTATGAAAAAATCCTGGGAGTAGCATTCTTCCTGCACTTTTGCTCCTCCTATCAAACAGGCAGCCTGACTGAGACCATCTTGGCGTGGGTAGGCGGGCACAGATATGTTTTGATCAAAATATGTTGGCTGGTGGCCTTGATTAGGTGGTACATATAGGTATGCTTGCTCCTCCTCTCATTGCTTGCTGGATGTACATAGAGGTTATTAGGAGCAACACACTATATGTGCAGGGTCTGCTCTCCTGAATGTAGATGCCCAACGGCATATGTAGGTTTAGCATAGGACCTGTCTGACCTGAGACCACCTTGGCGCTGGGTAGGTGGGCACAGATGTGTTTTGATGAAAATATATTGGCTGAGAGTCTCAGATTTTATCATATCAGAATGAGGGCTTAGTCCATATATAATGCTTGCATATATTGTGTTAGTGTATTATTATCTGTTTTCTGTGAGTATATAAATGTTCATAAACTAAATATGGAGTTTTGGGATACTCTTATTTACTCTAAAGAAGGTGAATTATTGATAAACGAGTTCAGGAAATCCACCGCCACAAAATCTCTTTTACTAGTGTTGAGCGAGCATGCTCGGCCAAACAGTGAGTGTACTCGAGCGCAATGCTCGAGTCTCTTCCCCGCACTGTAATGTTGATTTGTACGCTAATGCATTTGAATTTGTACGCTCATGCGTACACATTTGTCCGCTAATGCGTACGCATTGTGCGCTAATGCGTACAAATTCAGTTAATTAGAATATTTTAAGAGTGAAAGGAGTAAAAGAGGAGAAGTCGCGATTCTGACCTTTTTCTATTAACCAGACACCCTCCCCTCTTCCGAG
Source organism: Rhinella marina (assembly GCA_900303285.1). Taxonomy (NCBI): domain Eukaryota; kingdom Metazoa; phylum Chordata; class Amphibia; order Anura; family Bufonidae; genus Rhinella; species Rhinella marina. The sequence continues at coordinate 14,931 of ONZH01007412.1, forward strand.
CGAGGGGTGTCTGGTTTAGTCCCATTGACTAACATTATGCTCGGGTGCTCGGCCGAGCACTCGAGCAACCCCTAGTGCTCGGCCAGAGCACCCGAGCATACGAGCACAGAGGTGCTGGCTCAACACTATGTTTTACACAATCATAGTTATCACCCTGATCATATTAAAAGATCTCTGCCATACAGTCAATTCCACAGGTTAAGGAGCAATAATAGGGAATATGATACATTCCTAGAACAGGCACTGGATCTTTCTGGTCATCTTCGGGATCGAGGATACCAAGAAATGATCAGATATGAAGCCTTTACTAGAGCCCTAAATCAAAATACAGAGGAACTATTAGTGAGAAAAATAACTAAATGTGAAAAAAACAATAAAAGAAAAAACTATTGGTTTATCTTGTTATTTCAATATAGCCCCATGGCAGATAATATTAAAAGGGCCATTAGAAAAAAACATTGGCATCTGATTGCATTCGATACTGAACTAGCTACCAAACAATTCCCCTACTGTATTGTTTAGGCGATGTAAAACTTTAAGAGACCAACTAGTGAAGGGTAGATGCATGCAAAATAGGCAGATAAACTGGTTACAGGGGTTAATTCCAACAGGCAAATTTTGTTGTAGGAATTGTGCTCTTTGTGTTCATATGCAGGAGGGTAAATAGGAGTCTGTTCACACAGTTGATGACATGCAGGTCTGATTTTGTTGTTATGTGTTGTTCTGCCTATGCAGATTTTTATACATAGGCAAGACCCATCAGACCATTGTTTCCATAGAATAAAGGAACATAAAAACTCCATAAAAGCAGGCAAGGGACGTACCCATTTAATAAATCATATTAGAGATGTTCACAATGGTGATGTGGACTGTTTAACCTTTGCAGGATTAATGGTAGCAAATTGCATTATAAAAGCAGTCGTTTTAGGACCTCTTGGTTTAAATGACGGAAATTAATTGTCTCTGTTATCTTGTTTGTATTTATTTGTATCTCTATTAGTATATATTGTTACGTGTATATAATAAGGAGTGCAGGGAGCAGCCGATAGAAGAAAGCACACAGGTGTGTCTGTGACGTGAAATGGTTATAGGCTGACTGCTCTCCATGGCCCTCTCCTCCTTTCTGTATGTGCACGTTAGATTAAATAAAGGAAGATTTTTATGGTGAGTGCCATGATTTGGGTCTCTTAAATGACTGAAATGAATTGTCTCAATTTTTTTGAATGAATTATCTTATTTATACATATTTATATCTCTGATATATATTGTTATGTCATGTGTGTATAATGAGGTACACAGGTGAGCAGGTGATAAAAGGAATCACACAGGTGCTCCCATAGTGCCTAGAGTAAGCGTCTGTAACATGAAACGGCCATAGGCTGACTGCTCTCATGTATTACCCTCCTGTCCTTGCTGTATGTGCACGTTGGATTAACTAAAGGAAGATTTTTATGATCATGGCCATTCTTTGGATCTTTTTTGTTCTGGACTCATATTGGATTGAAACTGTTGCATTGAGCACCACTATATTATTATGTCACCGATCGCTAGTATTTTCTCTTGTAATAGAACAGTGCCGGCCGTGTGTTTTCTCTTTTGTTTTATGATCGTACTGTAAGTATATTGCCAAATAAATAATCTATTCTGGTATGTGTACCATGTGGTGCAGAATAAAAGGTAAACAACTTAAGGCGGGTTCACATCAGCGTTATTAATTCCGTTATACTGTTCCATTATAACAGGGTTATAACAGAATATAACAGATTTTTAGGATGGAATGCAAAATCGATCCCTTTAAGAGGCATTCTGTTTTGCTCTGTCCTAATATATTTCTATGGTAACAAATAACTGTTCAGTTTTTTTTTCGGTTATGTACGATGGGAAAAAAGATAGGCGAGTTTGAGAAGTGGACAGGGCAGTTGTAGTAGTTGTCAGTCTATCCTTTTTTTTCAGAAGACGTCACATTAAAATCCCCCCCCCCCCCCGAGTATAGGAGGGGCAGGAGGCAGACCTGTCAGCTTTAAGAGAATGCATCTGAGAAAGGCTATATGTCCCTCGTTAAGAGAATAAATATTAAAGGGGTTCTCCGAGTTATAAATATTGATGACCTATCCTCAGGATAGGTCATCAATATCAGATCGGCAGGGGTCCGACACCCGGCACCCCCGCCGATCAGCTGTTTGAAGAGGAGGCGCGCGCCGTATCAGCGCTGCCTCCTCTTCAGTGTTTACATGCTGGCCGACTCGGGGGTAGTGGTGAGTATGTGTAATTACACCTCACTGCCCCATTCATTTCTATGAATAGAATCGCTTCCATAGACTTGTATGGGAGCGATTCTTCCCATAGAAATGAATGGGGCAGTGAGGTGTAATTACACATACTCACCACTACCCCCGAGTCGGCCTGTATGTAAACACTGAAGAGGAGGCAGCGCTGATACGGCGCGCGCCTCCTCTTCAAACAGCTGATCGGCGGGGGTGCCGGGTGTCGGACCCCTGCCGATCTGATATTGATGACCTATCCTGAGGATAGATCATCAATATATATATCTCGGAGAACCCCTTTAAGCGGAAAGCCACAGTACTGACACTAAAATATGACATATCAACCTCCTGGGTCCACAATGGAGGACACAACCTGTATGAGACAGAGTCTGGCAAGCAAAATCACCACTACCACCCTCTTTCTACCTAATGAAGCAGAATAGACCAGAAGGAAGTATTTGAGGGCAAAATTAAAGGTACCTATATGATCCAAGTGAAGACACACTTGATCATAGTGGCTTATACAAGAACAAAGAAGGGAATGGCAAGGTGTAAATGTTTTGTAGCTTACCCAATACCAACATCGCAAGGTTAAACTCGCTGAGTAAGGTCAGCAATATACATTGGAATCCATTGCAGGATGTATGGATTTAAAGGGGTTGTCTGCTTTGTTAATATTGATGGATAGGTTATGAATATCAGATCTGTGGGGGCTGACTGCCGGCACCCCGCCAATCAGCTGTTTGAAGAGAAAGCAGCGCTTGTACAAGTGCAGCCTTCTATTCAGTGTTTACCTGCTTGCCGTCGCAAATGCAGGCGTAGGCAGGTGTAATTATGTCTCAGCCGTACCAGGGACAGCTTCTTCCTGTTCAAGTGACTAGGACAGCGTTGTACCATCGAGGTGAATGTAAAGTGAATTCAAAAGATTTGAGAATGAATAAGCTTACGCAGGCTACGTGAATAAATATATTTACTAAGTGATTAAATATACGATAACACAAAGAAATCACATACAGAATAATAAAGAGTAAATAAACATCACTAGCCTAAATGTGGTGGAGACTCCGTCAATCATGCTACAACCCATGGCTGTATACCCCGTTATAACACATGACCGACACCCCAGGGTGTACAAGAGAGATAGGGCAATCATACTCATATCCTACCTAGAATGGAGGGCCTGGTGGAGTCTGCTGAGAAAATATGGGTCATAATTAGTGTTGAGCGAGCATGCTCGGCCAAACTCGCTGTTCGGCCGAGCATGCCTATGCTCGAGTCTGCTCGGTGTTCGGCCGAACACCTAGTGTACTCGAGCGCAATGCTTGAGTCTCTTTCCCGTACGTTTGTTCGCTGCTACGCAGCGAATAAACGTGCGGGGGAGTACTGGCATTCACTGTAATGTTGATTTGTATGCTAATGCGTACGCATTTGTATGCTAATGCGTACGCATTGTGCGCTAATGCGTACGCATTGTGCACTAATGCGTACAAATTCAGTTAATTAGCATACTTTTACGAGTGAAAGGAATAAAAGAGGAGAAGTCGCGATTCTGACCTTTTTCTATTAATCAGACACCATCCCCTCTTCCGAGCGGGGGGTGCCTGGTTTAGTCCCATTGACTAACATTATGCTTGGGTGCTCAGCCGAGCACTCGAGCAACCCCTAATGCTCGGCCAGAGCACCCGAGCATACGAGCACAATGGTGCTTGCTCAACACTAGTCATAATGTTTTAACCTGTTAGACCCTGCAGTTGTAACGGCGAGCAGGTAAACAATGAAGAGAAGTCAGTGCTCGAACACAGCACTGCTTTCTCTTCAAACAGCTGATCATAGAGGTCCTGGCTGTTGGCCCCCTGTTAATCTGATATTGATGACCTATCCTGAGGTAGCTGGTACTCACGGTTTCCTGAAGAGCATCCTGCGCCAGCATGTAGTGACAGGAAGGATAGCACTGGATTCCTTTGGGGCACACTCTAGTGTTGAGGGATCTGCTGCCAGATGTTGGTTGAGGTGCTCTTGATGGTAAAGGGTTTAAAGAGGACCTTTCACCACTCCTGACATGCCTGTTTTAATCTCTTCAGTCATTCCCCATGTAATAACAATTCTGAAGCATCTATTCTTATGGCTCTAGTTGTACCATTCCTTTATTATTTCTACTAGAAGTTAGGAATGAATTGCTAGCAGTCTGCAGGTGCAGACCGTGCAAGTACACCCCCCCAACTGGTAACACCCCTCTGTACTCTTACTGCAGACTGCACGTAATTCATTCATAACGTCTAGTAGAAATAATAAAGGAATGGCACAATATAGAACCATAAGAATAGATGCTTCAGAATTATTACATGGGGAATCAATGTAGCTATTTAAACATTTCAGGAGAGGTGAAAGGTCCTCTTTAAGGTGCAGGGAAGGCAGGGTCCCTGAGGTTCGTACCGCAAGCACCCTTGGGTGCAAATGAGGTGGTAAAATAAAGAGGAGCCCGATTGAATAAACAAATGGAACATTTACTGGGAATCACTTGCCTTGAGGTAGATGTACAGATTATTGCAATGCAGAGCAGTAGTTTAATCCATTTAAAGGACATTACAAGTTAGTTGTATCTGTAATCCTAATAACAGGCTTTGAGTGAGGTATTGACTTGGTCACACTCAGGCTATTGTAACTTCTGGTTACCTGTCTATCTTTCAAGTGTGGAGTATACAGGGGCGTAACTGCCACAGTGGCAGACCATGTGACTGCTATGGAGCCCAGCACAAGAGGGGGCGCAGTCTTAGTTGGGATTATCTCCTCTTCTACTGGGGGTGAAAACTTGGTCAGGACTCTACTCTCTAAAGGAACAACTTTTAGCAACCGAGGCAGTGGAAAAATGGTCCAAGGGTCATTGAAAGGGGTTTAGGCGGAAACCCTTCTGTCCTGTGCGGGGGGACTGGTTGATCCTTGCTATGGGGCACTATAGCAATATATACTATATACTTCTCTATGTACGCCACTGGGAGTATACATCAATAAAGTTCTCTGTTTCACACGGCCAGTACGTACGTATATCTTGCCTTTCTGGCTTATTCACAATTTCCAATAATACGTCCACACTGTCCATAGAGGAATGTGGCTCCAAATACAGCTTGTACTTCACTGCAGACTGTGAACAGGCACCGTAGGCTTCTGTCTCATATAATCACGTGGAAACAAAGACAAAGTGGCACTCACCAAATATTTCTGCAGCTTTATTTCTCAATAAGTCCATAAAAATATACTGGATGCGGGTAAAGCACAGTGACTAGGCAACAGCGGTTTTGTGGGCACTGCACTTCCTCAGGCCTCCACGTGATGATGCTGGCGTACCCACATATACGCTCTTGTTGATGCCATCGCCATAGTAACATAAAGCAGTTTGATAAAACTCATAAACAATACTAATAAATGCAACTCTACACAAACACACTGCTAAATCATTTTTAACATTTAATCCCAGTAAACCCATTATGTTTGTTCTGATAATCCAGGGGGGTTCTTTCTGCAACAGAATACGGTTCCTTTCTCCACCACAAACCGGAACCTGAACTACCTCTATTCCAGCACATGACGAAACATGCACAAATTTTGAACGCTAACGCTATGTAGGATACATATGCATTCTTCTTGCCCCCCTCCCCCCCCGGCCCCCAGAAACACGAAAATGACGATACGCCCCCTCAAGAGCGGAAAAAAACAGTCCGGCCCACCGGGAACTAACTATTTGCACGTACAGGGACTGAAGACTCCTCCCTCATTACTCTGCCCTCCTCTCCAGTTCAAGCCAGCGGTGAACAAGAACAACTGCGACCAAAGTGGGGAGAGATGGTGTTTGGTAGCGAGTTACCCGAACCACCGTCCAGTTCAGAGGACATCAGAGTATCACAATTGGCCAAGAGAATCCCACTGGGTCCTGACTCGATGTTCGCGGTGCCGGCTAGTGCGGCGGAGGCGGCTGGAGCGTCCACTCTGCCACCCAGGAGGAGAACAACAACAACAACACCTTCCATGCGGCAGAATCCCATCATGCCTGCATCAGTGAGGGCCCACACCCAGACCCTATGTGACTACAAGAATACGGTGGAGGATTGGGTCATCCAAGTACTGGACCATCCGAGGCCGGGAGACCCTACACTGGAGTGGCGAAAGGGAATGGTTTTCAGTTGAGCGAGGCTGTGGATTCCTTGTGGACAACGAGGACAGCAAGCAGTACTTTGTGGGCCACAGATCAGTGAAACGGCCGTACCTGCCCGAACCCCGTCACAGACTATACGTGGGGGATCGGGTGTAATATACCCCCATGGCATCCCTGAAAGGCCCCTTTGCTACTGGGATTACCTTATTATCTAAGTCCCTGGTACCTGCATCAACAACACCAGAAGTTTGACCGGAGGAACCACCAGGCGAAGGACGCATGCGCTGCCTACAGGACTCACCAGATGGCACCCTCCGTTTCAGGGAGAAGCCACAGCCACATCCGGAGCCTCTGATCCCTGGATTGCCACCACCACCACAGTCCTTTTAGCTGGGTCAGCTGACAACATCATCGTTTACTTTCCAGTCCACGGTGATCCAGTACCAATTACCCTGGAAAATGAAGTCAGCAGCAGCCAGGGGAGCTGGTGGTTCTTCCCTGGGTGCAACCTTGCCTCAACCGCTGCAGCCAGAAGTCCTTACCCCTGCTGTCCCAGCAGGAGTATCCGGAAAAGTGAGGGCGCAAGTGGCTGCAGCGCTCGCCAGTGTGACCACCACCCAGACACGGTCAAGTCCGACTTCTGGCAGAAGAGGGCAGTGGAGCTCCACCACGGCAGCCAACATGGCCTACAGGAGGCAGGAGCATCCTCTGATGTCATTTAGTAGCAGTTCTAGCGAGGAGGACTTCAGGTCCCTCATCTGAGGAACCCTTCTACTGGCTGTCAGTCTGGCTGATTTAAAGGACACCTCTGGAGGACCTATGGGAGCCACAACATGGACTGTACCTGACGGGTGAGAGCTAGTTGGCACTTGTTTTTAGTTTATGTTGTTTTTATTGCCTCCTGTTTGACTCTCACCCAGATGGCCATGGCTTGTCAGGACTCCACCCATTCTGCAGAAAATTCCCAGTTGCGCCTAAGCGTGCCTATTTTCCTTTTTCCCCCCTTCTCAGGTTATTTTGGAGCCCGCTTTGCAAAAAGGGTTCTCTATTTGCTGCTATTTTCTATTATCCATGTGGATTACACGTTACCTGTTTGGATTACAAAATTACCTCATGTGGATTACAATTGAATTTTGGACTGTGTTCCAGTGTTTTATGCCAAGCAGCTATAAGAGAGACTCAAACGTATATCTGAGCCTATTATGCTTGCAAATGTGAAATTGATTGCACTAAAATGTTTGCATAATTATGTCTTTGCTGTATTTTAGCATAGCAATAATGTTTTTACAGGTTCAGCAACGTTCAAGCACTTTAGCCCATTGTGTGTATTCTTTTTCGGGTACTGCAATGTGTCCTATTATGCACTTATTGTATGGTGTTTTATAGTAAATTATGCACTTAGCAGGATAGCTAACAGTGAGCACCTTACTTTTCTATCTCATAAGGACTGCCTCTGCTGAGGACTGTACGCCGCAGCCTAGCCTTGTGCGTACTTTTTACGCTAATGCTTACGCATTCAGTTCAGTAGCGTGCTTTTAACAACGCTTAGACTGTATGTTCGTAATTTGTGCAGTAATGTTCGCAAAGCAACGATTATTTTTTAACGCAAATTTGACCAAATAAATTCGCGTTAAGAACGAATCTTGTCATAAATTCGTCGATTATTCGCTGAAGCGAATTTTTGATGATTCGCTCATCTCTAATGCACATGTTCAATGAATCTGGGTGATCCCACTCTTGTCTCTATGGACATCCTGTGCTCTCTAAATCTTACATATAAACACATAATGGTCTTTCCTATATAAAATCTGCCACAAGAACTAAAGATGACATACACTACAAACTGTTCTGCAAGATATATACGGTCTCACTACATGTTGGACCTACACATGAACTTACACATTGAACAGTGACCACAACTAAAATTTCCGTGGGGGTATATTTCTCCAACCGATTAGTACTCTCCTCCTGAAACCGACTCCTGACTAGGCAATCACTAATCGTCCGCTGTTATTGTTGAAATAACAATGGATACTGCTATGGATATCGCAGAACAGAAGGTGACTCAACTCTCTGAGAATGAGGTCTGTTTGTTCTGGACAATTAACTCTTTAAAGTCTTAAAGTATGAGTCTCACAATAGAGTGCAGAGAGGACTTAGAGTGTTTAAGGAGATATCGCAATTCCAGGATAACATCAATTTTATTGAACAGTGGAAAATATTGCATATGGAACACTCTTTTAAGTTGATTCAGCTTGTGTTGGCAAGAAATACTAAAGAATATGAAGCAACTATAACTGAACTGAACCTGACTAAGCGAGAACTGAAAGTGAGACTGACTGAGAGTCAGTTTCAGTCGTTACTTAAAAGCTGGAAAAACTTTTGATTCCTCAAAAAGTAAGGAAACGAAGAAGGATACATTTCTCCACGATAAGCAGAATTTTCGACTGTATGGCAAGGAAGCGACCACAGAAAAGGAACCGCCAAGGGAAAAGACGCATTGATGAATATTGGACTACGGAGTCGGATTCTAGTGCCTGCAAGGAGTCAAGTGGTAAAGTCAGAGTCTGCAAGAAAGACTTAAAATCTGAGGGAGCCTCATCACAGATGGTGTCCCTTTTAGAAGAGTCAGAAAGGGGAGATCAAGGGGAAAGAAATCGGCAAGGTGGATAGAAGAGGAAAGAAATAACCTGGAGGCAATAACACTGGACGTTGGTTACGTCCAGGATTTACCTCTGGGATATAATGTCATAAATTTAACAGAAATACACCTTGATGATGATTGTTTATACATGTAATCTAAAGGATTAAATTATAGCTTGGGTGAGGATTTTGATGCAGTAGGATTTGAAATAAATCTGTTTAAGTCTGTGAGGAAGCCTTATATATTGAGACATTTTAATCATGTTAATTATATGGTGAAAGAAAAGAAAGAAGTGGAGGAGCCTAGTACTATTAGTAAGTTGGGCTTTAGTATCAATAAAGATGTGTACCAGCTGGATAAGCAGGTAGTTCTCCAGGGAGCTCCAGGGAGATGCCCAGATTAATATGGACCAAAAGGTTCAGTGTGATGTGCGCTTCACTAAAGTTATTAAATCCACGTTTTGCCCACCCTTGCTGGCCGGTGGTAGTCTTGATTTGTTTCAGAAACTGGTGTTTTATGAAGTGAAATCCCTTATTTATCCACGGTTTGAGAAGAACTTGAGTGAGGGAGAGGGTAAAGCTTTAAAGTGGCTGAGTATGCAAAAACACCTGATTATAAAACCGTTCGACAAGTGTGGGAACATTGTGGTTATGCATAGGGATTATTATGTGAAAGAGGTGCTGCGGCAGTTGAGTAGTGAAGAAGTGTATGTACCACTGAACTAAAACCCTACATTTAAATTCCAGTTGAGATCTTTTTTTATGGAAATATACTGAAATGGGAGTATTGTCCAAGAATATTTTCTATAACTATGGTATTTTTGTACTTTATTTGGTTTGCAGAGTGCTGTTGCATTAAATTTTTTTCCTTCGTGTTTCTAGCCACAGCAGCATGTACCTGCGCATTGGGAAGTGCTGACTGACCCCCTTTTTCTTTGCTGTTTGTACTGGAGGTGTGGCTGACTACATTTAGTCGTGCACTCCTGGCCAACATGTCTGTCCCATGGGCTGATTTTTATTAGTGTAAGTATAAAGCTGTAGCCTGCTCTCTCTACACTCACTAGAAGCCTTCTGGCACTAGAAGAGGTATAGAGTGGACTCTCGTTACATTCATTAGAAGCCATCTGCCACCAGGAGAGGTATTGAGTGGACCCAGCATGCATGTGAAACCTGCACTCCCTGAATTTTATGATGGCCATAATGGCACATAACAGGTTTTGTGTTAGGTTCCAGTCTTACAGAGATCGCCTTGACGTTTGGCAGACGGGCCCAAATAATTTTGTACAAAATGTATTTGCCAAGAATGTCATATTTACAAAATAAGTGTAGCATTAGCACCAGAATATATTCTATAACTATGGCATTTTTGTACTTTATTTGGTTTGCAGAGTGCTGTTGCATTGTATTTTTTCCTTATTGTCCAAGAATGTTGTTAAGAAACTGTACTCACAATATCCTATTAAGCCAGTGTGGTATTTTATACCGAAAATATATAAATCTTTAGTGGATCCACCAGGGCGACTGATTGTGATTGGAATTGGTTCAGTTACTGAACCTCTATTACAGTATGTACATTGACTACTTGGCCCTTTGTTCGGATACTGTCATTCTTGGAGCAGTAAATCATCCAAGGTACACCTGGAGGAGATAGCAGGGGTCTTTGAGAGTGTGGTCTTCAGTTTTTTGCCTATATGGCCCACCAAAATGGCTAGAAGGTTCTCATATGTAGCTGAGTTATGCAGGAGCTCTTAAGCTACATGGCCATCTTCCTCAGGCTCCAAGCAACAGCCCCCTGGCCTTAGTTTTTATCATTTTCTTTGCAGGGTATAAAATCAAACATCTCATATATTAAAGAGGCTGTCTGGCCTATGAACTGACATCCCCAATAGTGGTAGCCTGTACCCAATTAAAAAAAAAAAAACTTGGTTCAGCTCTTACTGGGCCTCTACCCAATTCCTTGTCTCAGCAGTCACGTGTGCTAGTATTGTTGGGGGGGGCTTAACTAGCCCTCTTGGGGTTCAGTCAGTCACTCCAAATTATCCAGAACACGTGTGCACACCGATAAAGTACAAGAGACGAACTTAGTGTTCAGTATCAAGTTCTTAGCTCGTGCTCTCCGCCCCTAGCCTCTGAGCATCCTTTATTTACACAGACATATTTATACATCACAGGAAAAGGGCGTAAGCATGCAAATAGCAAACTACATATGCATCATTCATGTACTCGTATGGGTTCTTGATTGGAGAGAAGTCTCACACCATCCTGCGTCACTAGCCTGAAAGTGTGATATGGCTAGATATTGATAAGAGTACGGGGGCCATCTTGGACTTGTTGCATCAGCCAAAATATATATATATTATACGCAAGCTTTATAAAAGGTTACAGAGTATGAAAGTATAAAAGTATAAAAAGGTACATTGCTCTTGTCTTGTCACATTAATCAGGACACTACATCCACGTCATCCAGGAGACGTGGGAAACTCAGGATTTGCAGACAATAGAATACATTACATCAGGTCCATATACCTTAACAGTCCCCCCTAAATACTGATGTTTTCCATGTCTTACCCTACCTGTAGGTGACCTTACCAGGGGGAAAGGGAGTTGGATTTCTTCACCAGTTTGAGACCACTAGATAGGACATCACCCTGTGCAGCTGGACTTAACTGGATCAGGACCACCACTGTCCCTACCCTAATAACACGGTTTTGCAAGATGGGGAAAGCGTTATTCTCCGGACTCAAATCCCGCTACCACCTGATCTTTTGCTTTGAACTCATTGGGGACCCTCCTTGGGACTCCTATGGCATCTATCTATACATGTGTGTCCAAGCTCTCAGCTGCCTTTCCTTTGAGCTTCATTGATGTGCTTGGGGTTAACATCACTTGTAATGGACCATCAAACCACGGTTTAAGGACTTTTCAAAGGTGTCTTTTTAGCAGCACCCAATCTCCAGACACAAGTGGGAGGGTTCCTGGTACCTTATCAGGATCTGGAAGTGAAGCAAAAACTCGAGAATGTATTTTAGTCAAATGCTTGTGCAAACTAATCACATAATCTGTCAGACAACCATGTTGCATCTGGAGCTGCTGTGGGAAATACAATCCTGTTCTAGGGGCTGACCCCAAAAAGGACCTCAAAGGGACTGAGGCCTGTCTTACGGTTAAGGGTATACCTTACTGAAAAGAGGGCTAACAGCAGGCACTCTGTCCATGGCTTATCAGTCTGTGCCATGGCTTTTTGAATCTTTAGCTTTAGTGTCCCGTTCAGTTTTTTTCCTACCCTACCGCTGCTTTGTGGATGGTACGAAGAACTTAAGGCTTGTTGTACACCGGAAATCTTAATCACCTTTTGCATCACTTCACCTGTGAGGTGAACACCTGTGTCACCTTCAATGGTCTCTGGTACCTCATACCTGCATACAACTTCGGCCATAATCTTCTTTGCTGTGGTCTAGACTGTGACCTTAGGTACCGGGTATGCTTCTGGCCATCCTGAAAACAAGTAATCACACACCAATACATACTTATACACACCCACCTTGGGTAGCTGAATGTAATCTGCAAGCGTTGAAACGGATACAAGTGACGAAGTGCGTGTGTTTCTGAGGTACTGTAACCATCTGACATCTGACCCATGTTTGTTCGGGGCACAAATCATACATCCTTTAGTATACCTGGCTGCTACAGTGCTGAACCCTGGGGCGTACCATGCGCTATGTACTAAATCACACAGCAGTTTTTGACTGGTGCGCCACTCCATGGGTTGCCTGTGCCATTGTGGGTTAGAGGGACCTAGGAAGGCAGAGTTTCCCTTGGAACTGTGTTAGGCCTTCCTCCTTTGCAGTCCCCCCTTTTGACACCCACTGGTCCCTTTCCTCCTTCCCCACCTGGTTCTGTAAGGTCTTAAGAACTGTCAGGGAGACAGGAGGAGTTATTTCAGGGACCTGAGCTGTGGCCACTAAGGCAGGGGTCTGTCTAGGCAATTTGGTAGCCAATTTTTGCCACCTGATCTGCATTGGCTTTTTTTTTATTTTTTCACAGCCACTCAAGTTGGCAACATGAGGGCTTCCATCAGAGACCTCACCGCTTCCCCATTTTTGATGGATTTACGTGAAGGGGTCATGAAGTCTCTGGCTTTCAAAGTGGGCCCATAGCCCAAGTGGGCTCAAATGCATACATGGAATCAGTGTAAATTTTGGCAGTTTTTTTTTTCCTGCATACCTGCAGGCCATCTTCAAAGTCTCCGGCTTCTCTTCTTGGGCAGACATGTGTTGTGGTAAGGACTCTGCATTTTAGAGTGTCATGTTTAGTCACCACTGCCCAACCTGTGTAGTCCCTGCCATCCTGGCCATACCTCGATCCATCCACAAAGAGCACATGATCTGGATTATCTAATGGCTGACTTACCATATGGTCAAAATCCCACTGTCTCTTGTGACATCATCTGCAAACAGTTGTGAGGTGCCCTAACTCTTCCCTCCCCCCTAGCTCCAGAGGCAACAGGGTGGCTGGATTCAAAGTATTACACCTTTGGACAGTAATATTGTCAGGCAACAAAATGGAACACTGCATTGTCAAATGGCGGGCAACAAAAAGATTTTTGGGTTATACTTGTATGAGGATTAATGTAATATCATGAGGAGCAGGCACTGTCACTTTGTGCTTCAGAACTATGTCAGAGCTTTTATCAAGCATGGCTTGTACAACTGCTACAGCTCTGATGCAGAAAGGGGCACCTCTGGCCACGGGGTCAAGTTGGGCTGAGTAATATACCACAGGGCGTTGTTGCTGGCCATACAGTTATATGAGGACAGCTGAGGCCATTCACTTCTGTACAATACAATCTAAATGTAATAATCTGATAGACCCAGTGCGGGGAAGCACCAAATGATCAGCTTTTGAACATAAAAGGCATCTACCGCCTCATCTGGAAAGTGGAAGGGGCTAGAGGACAAACAATCATAAAGAGGAAACAAGGCCCAAAAATGTCCTCAGTGCATTCACGTTTCTGGGAAAAGGGGCGTATTAAAAACTGTGGCTTCATTGGCAGCATGTAGGTCTTGTACCATCCGGTACTGGGCGGGTTTTGCCCTTCTCACTTTCCTTTTTCTCAGGGTACTAAAGAGTGTTAGAAGGGGATGAGACTTGTAGGGATCTCCTTGATACCCCCCTATTTTCACAAGGTCTCGGACTGTCTGAGATATGGCATGTGACTGTGCCATACTCAAGGGATACTGCAAGCAGGGCTTCCATCTCATCTTCTGGGAGTATGGACACAAACATGGAACAGGGAGTTTTATCACTAACGGCTAACAAACAAAGTTCTTGGTCATTAAGGGCACCTGTTAGCTTCACAGTGCCATCCTCCTGGTATGCGATGCTGCAAGCAAGTCTCTACCCAGGAGGCAACAGGGGACAGTATCACTGACCAGCAACCAGGCAAACACTTCTTGGTTAAGGGCAAATCTAACACGGATGGGTTCTGTTAAAGGGGAGTGTACTACTTTCCCATCCATTCCTATTCAAGGACTGGTGACCATGAAGATTAAGTCACGGGAGGACATGTTTGCTGTGCACAACTGTCTTGGCTGCTCCAGTATCAATCAAAAACGGGACTACTTCTTTATCACCCAGAGTGAGGGATATGTTCGGAGCTGGACTTTAATCTGCTAAAATATTTGAGGGCACAGCAAATACTGGATTGCTCGTTTCCTAATACTGGTCTAACTCTTTTTTTTCTTCCATCTGTCTTTGTGTTATCCCTAAGAACATGGGTGTTTGTGGGGACAGTGATCTGGGCTCAGTTAACACAGAATAGAATCCATGTGGTGTGGTCGAGGAGTACCACATACAGCATAACTCTCTCCAATCTGGGTTCCAGGTCCTGCAGATGCTGCAGGTCCATCCCCCAGGACCATTATAGGGTGGAAGACTTACTTTTTCCTTTCTCTGTTTGGGAGGTGGTTTAACATTACTGTGATAACATTCATAATAATACTTGACACTTTCTCTGTCTCTCTACACCTCCTCTATACACTTTCCCCAATACTCACAATCAGACTCCTGTGAGCTTGTTATCTTTCAGGCACCCTTTATTTTACCTGCTTTTTCTCACTACTCTGGATTCAGTTTACCATCGGGGGGCATGTCTACAGCTTCTATTTGCTTGGTGATGTTCTTCACTGCCTGTCTACATTCTTTCTTCCTTACTACTTCTGTGGCAGCTTATGTCAAGCTACAGTTTACCACAGGTGAGACAATTTCTGTCACGATCCCCTCCTTTTGTGATTCTAGCATGGGCAGAACACCCAGGACCAAGTACTTCACTTGACCTTGTATCAAATGCAGGACCTAACCTAACATCTTCACCCGGTCCCCCTTGACCTGGAGTCCTGAACACCTGCACCATCACAACAACCTGTTAGGAATCGAGATGAAGTTGCCTCCAAGTGCTGACTTAATCCTAGTAACAGAAAAAACATAGAAGTTAAGTCATTTCATCTAATTAAACAATAATAACTAATTATAGGTATATGTGTATCCTTCATTTACTAAGTCGAATACTCGTTGTGGTTCTACTTGCATCTATGTGCATTGCTTCCTACTTGTAGCCATGTCACGGAGAATACCAGTAACTAAGATGGCCGCTGGGCGGGGACTGATGTTCCCTCAGTTAAGATGGCCACCTGGAAAGGAAGTTGCAGGAGTTAAGATGGCCACCGGAGTGGGAATGGGATTAGTTAAGATGGCTGCTGGAACGGAAATTGGGACGTAGGACGTGCCATCTTGTGTGATAACTGGATACAAGGAGGTGAGCCGCGGGCGTGGTTTTGGCACTGACGTACTTCACAGGTCCACCCCTCTGAAGAGGGAGACTGAGGGGGCTAGTGATATGCAGGGGGATGTGTCTGCATCGGGAGCGCGGCAGGGTCCACCTGCGCCATCTTAGGGGCTGTGCTGGCGGCATGTAAAAGTAATCATTTGTCTTTTCATTATACATTTCTGCCCAGACTAATTTCTTATATTTCAATTTTCCGCTGATGCTCACATTGTTTTTCATGACATCTAGAATATAATGTTGTAAATTCAAGGCCGAATGTCCAGTGTTCACTCCTTTTTTTGGCCTAATGCCAGCTCAAACACTTCCCTGTGATGATTTCTGAACTTAACCCTTAATTTGTCCTCATCATCACATCAGTAGAGCAGATTTCGCTCACAGTAAACTTGGCTGTGTGACCTTCATCTACTAGTCGGTTCTCTAGCAACACACAAGGTCAGATTTCTGGTCTACACAGACATAACATGTAACAAACATGACATTCAACGTAGAACAGACAGACATAAAGAAACATTTCTCACTCTCCTCTATCTCTTCACATTCCACCCAACCTTCTTTAGACAATTCTGCAGCAGTTCACAACCAGGCTTTGGAATCACTATCCTCCAGCAGTCCTTTCCTTTTTCAGACTAACTGCTGTCCTGTAAAACGCTTTTGCAGATTCTAACAAACCTTCATCTTCTAACGTTCCCTACAAGTATCTAGGACTCGTTTCCACATACTCGGCTGTAATCTTCCCTCTGAGGGCACTTCAGCAAGTTTAAACAACTTCTTGACATCTTTCACGTACTTTTTCCCTTCTCGAGTCCATACCAGACTGACAGCATTCGGGAGACTGTGCTTTTTCTTGAACACTTTGAACATCTTAACAGTGCCTTATCAGTCTGGCCGGCACTGACCTGAGTCTATTGTCCTCTAAAGCCACAGGGGGAAGGGAAAACACTCTCGATTCCCCGACTTACCGACTCGAACGGCTTAGCCTACACTTGCAACAATGGGCTTGAAAATCACAACTCAGCGCACTAACCCCTACCACTAACCGGTCTCTTGGACCCGGGCAACCTTTCAGTCTGCCCCAGGTGCGCGCTAGTCACGTCACCTAAATAATTATTTAATCCCTACCCTAACGTGTTCTCACAGATTCCGCTGTCAGTCTGGGTCCCTATTGTGATCTGACTGAATCCCCACGTGACCTTCTACAGATATCTGAGGGGCTATAGATTCCGGAACCCCGGCGGAGACCACCAGGCGTCTGGTCACGTGACGTTTCACTCAGGCCCCACAAAACCTAAACCTCAGGCTACCACTACCCCCTCGAGCCACAGGCAAGTTATCATATACAGTGTATATGTAACTTACCGTGGTCAGTGAGGGTGATCAGGCCTCCTTCGGGAGGGAGTGGTTCCTGTGGCATCCGTCGAAAATTGGGACGCTGAGTCCTGGCGCTCCTTACGGGGGCCCCACGTTCGGGCACCAACTGTTGGGGGGGCTTAACTAGCCCTCTTGGGGTTCAGTCAGTCACTCCAAATTATCCAGAACACGTGTGCACACCGATAAAGTACAAGAGACGAACTTAGTGTTCAGTATCAAGTTCTTAGCTCGTGCTCTCCGCCCCTAGCCTCTGAGCATCCTTTATTTACACAGACATATTTATACATCACAGGAAAAGGGCGTAAGCATGCAAATAGCAAACTACATATGCATCATTCTTGTACTCGTATGGGTTCTTGATTGGAGAGAAGTCTCACACCATCCTGCGTCACTAGCCTGAAAGTGTGATATGGCTAGATATTGATAAGAGTACGGGGGCCATCTTGTTGCATCAGCCAAAATATATATATATTATACGCAAGCTTTATAAAAGGTTACAGAGTATGAAAGTATAAAAGTATAAAAAGGTACATTGCTCTTGTCTTGTCACATTAATCAGGACACTACATCCACGTCATCCAGGAGACGTGGGAAACTCAGGATTTGCAGACAATAGAATACATTACATCAGGTCCATATACCTTAACAGTATGACAAATCATTGCTAGGTTAATTAGAAGTGGCTGGTAATGGGGAAGCAGCATGGGAATGAAGGGGCTATGGACAGGTGAGAGTTTTTTTTTTTTAAATAAGGCAGAGGTTACCACCATTGAGATTGTTGACTTCTAGGCCAGAAAACCTCTTTACGCAAAATAATAACTCGAATAGGGGGACTACAGTCAGAAAGATTATCAAAATTAGGGTTATTTAGTTTAGTTAATAAAGGTATAAATATATCAGTGGTCAGTACAGAGATCTCTCCCATCATCTAGTTATCCCCAGGACTGTGACGATGGGACATCCTCTGCATCTAGAGGAAAGAAGGTTTGTACACAAACATAGAAGAGGATTCTTTCTGTTAAGAGCAGTAAGACTATGGAACTCTCTGCCCGAGGAGCTGGTAATGGTGAACTCACTATAAGAGTTCGAGAGGGGCCTGGATGTATTTCTGAACTTTAATAATATTATAGCTTATAGCTACTAGAATTATGGAGAAGGGTCATTAATCCAGGGAGTTATTCTGAATGCCTGATTGGAGTCGGGAAGGAATTTTTTCCCCTAAAGTGAGGAAAATTGGCTTCTACCTCATGAGGGTTGTTTTTCTTTGGATTTTACTGGATTTGCTTTGCAGGATAACAGGTGGAACTGAATGGATGATGGATGCATGTTATTCATTTTTTCCAGATTTTGGACCTGGACATTGTAAGTATTTAACATTTGGAGGGGGAATGGACAGCATTTGACTTCAGCAGAAAGGCTAGATTCACCACTGCTGATATAATTTTTCTAAATCATGTGAATTACATTATTTTATGATCTCAACTAGCCACCAAACAGGTAAGGGGACAAACCAAGCTCTGACCTAAATTTTTGACTTTTGTCTATGGAGCCTGGAAGAGATGCTTAGATCTCTCATCCCCACATTGCTGCAGCATAAACAGTTCAGTTTGATCCTAAACCCTCACATTGTTCTACAATATTCGAAAAAAGACATAAAAGAAATAGTTCCTGCTGCCGCCATTAAATGGAGAACCAAAATCCCTCTGGGTCACAGAGAACTGAATCCCGTAATCCCTTTTAAGAATCATCTAGTGTTTTCTCAAAAATATTGAAGGAGAGTTGCCAGGGCTGTCTCACCAGGGAGACAAAGTCTAAATCTAAGCCGCCCTCCGGGTAAAGAACCATTTTTCTGGGAAAGAAAATTACTTTATTTGAGATGGGACCACATTGACTAACACCTCCCATCGGCTCCCTGGTACATGGCGCTCCATAGAGAAATTACACATCTGCCAAATGCACTTAACTTCTTCTAGCCCGAGACGTATTTCTGCTGCATTAGTCTTAGGGAAAGCGTTCATCTTCTCAGCAGAACGGTGGCTTGTCGCACATACACATCCATCTATCTTGGCTGCCACAGTCAGGACACTATCAGCCGGTCGATTTGTCATCATCTTAATTTATAACTGTAGAATAACTGTTGGCGCGTGTCATGCATCATCACTGCCGATATTAATGACTTGGGAAACTTTTTCTGTTCTCACTTAACAGTTATTAAATAAAGTAAAATGAGGGAGACTGCTTTATTCAGAGTGTTCAGACTATGAAGGGCAGAAATGAAATACTAGTAAACCTTACACTGCTATCAGTGTTAATTTCTTAGCATACATTTGTGGCTGTCAGAGCTCAGTTTTTCTGATTCAGACATCCAAATCCTGTGCAAACATATGGATTTAAAAGAAAACAATCCGTCTGGAGCAACCGCAAAGGGGACCTTATGGGCTTAATGCATATTGGTATACATTGATTTCAGTGTTAAAAAAAAGTATATGCTGAGCTCTTATCACTAGCCTTTCAATAAAGTGCATAAATCAATACAGGTGAATGTAAAAAAAATGTGATACAACTTATCAAAGAAAATGCCTCTTTCTCTCTCTCTAGCAGCTCACTCACCTCTCTATAAACAACAACTGTAATTTTATTCTTCAGTGATCTGACAGTCTGTCTAGGTTTTTTAAGATGGATTTAGCAGAGAGTTCAGAGGGTTAAATAAAGAATGCAGCATTTTCTCTGATAAAATATATATTAC
The DNA here is from genome assembly GCA_900303285.1 of Rhinella marina. NCBI lineage: Eukaryota > Metazoa > Chordata > Amphibia > Anura > Bufonidae > Rhinella > Rhinella marina. The sequence goes on from ONZH01007412.1 coordinate 34,943, forward strand.
AAAGTTATTAGTTTATTGAGTTGGCTCACCGATAGCGAGTACAATGATTAGAGGTGCTCTTTCCAAACGGCTAACCCGTCTGCCGGAAAAATATAGGAAAATTATGTAGTAATATGGATAGGCACTCTCTCATGTGGGGAAAAAATGCAACAGAGTAAATGCAAATAAATAGTAGATTTTATTAATATTCAATTCGAAAAAATATATTCATTCAAAAAAAATGTAATTAAAAAATATATATAAAAATATATAAAAAATAGAAAAACAAAAAATAAAAATAAAAATAAAAACAAGAGGTTTGTAAAAAAGTGTATCGAAAGGGATTATGTAGCAAAAGAAATATATGTAACAAAAAATTATAGAAGTAATTGATGCACGGCCGGTTTATATAAGCATCCAGTTATTCGTGGCATATACCAAGAAGCTTTATAAACATCCAGTTATTTATGGCATATACCAAGAAACTTTAAGTCTTGCATGCAGAAGAGCTCTTAAAAAAAGTTAGTATAATCGATGGCCAGACTTGCTGGGTACGTTACCCTCCTTTTAAGCGATAGGGAACTCTTCCTCTCGGTGCTCTGTGGTTACGGACGCTGCTGTCGAGATGGTATGCTGCAGCGGTTGCTGTCTCACCCACGATGTGATGGACCTTCTGCTTACAGTTTGTGTCGGGTATTCTCTCCGGCGTTCCTTTCCCGTGTGCGGCTGTGATGCGCGCCTTTTTCTTAATTTCGGCGTTCCACGTGGCGTCCCACGTGGACGCTATTCACTGTTTGGGTATAGGCAATATTCGCAGGGTCCCGATGTAGTCACTGTGGGTACAGGCAATGTTCGGAGGGTCCCAATGTAGTCGCTATTAAGATGTAATTGCGTTATGAATAACATTCAAAGATTATTCAAAAATTAGTTGTTACTCTGTACTTCTATTTTAGAGGTAGTCTCTTATAGAAGTAACAGCCTCCGGTCAGATCATTTAACACTGCTAGGTGAGCCAGACGCGTTTCGGGGTCTATACCCCTTCCTCAGTGGCTAGCAGTGATTTAGGTTTTGGTCCGGAGCTATATAGAGAGAGTTAATTGTCAGTCAATTATCAATTAAGCAGTGTTACAGGGTTGTGGAAAGATCTGGACCGGAGTAAATGATCTACACTCACTTAGTATATTAGTGAGTTGTATTCATATAATTAATATTATGTAATATATACGATATTATGTAATATATACGATAAAAGAGTGGGAGAGATATGAGAATACCAAGGAATATATATATATATAAGAAAAAATATATATATAAAAAATGTATATATATAAAAAATTAAAAGTTGAAGGTTTAAAATATTCAAAATATTCAAGGAAGTAGTGGACACTACTATACAACATAAATATAAAATATAAAATATAGTATATATCATGTAATATAGAGGTGTAAAATATAGTGTATCAACTTTATTGTTTGTTGCTAAATTTTTCATACAATTAGATATCATTATGTGTATACCTGTTTGTTGTATCGGTGTTGGTCCATCATTCTTACATAGTGGTCACTTCTCTTTATATTATTCCATATGTTGTAGTACGTGTTAATGTTGTTCTGTCTTTAATTCTCAGGATGTTGATGGTGGGTGGGGGCCTCATAGGGAGGGGGGATCGAGGTGCTGGGAAACAGCCTGACCTCGATACCCCGTCCCCACAGGGCACCCACCCGTGTCTACCCGATTCACAAGAAACCGAACAATTCCAGTTCTGCATTGAGGCCCATCGGGACTAGTGTGTTGAATTCAAAGATACGTCTTGATTCAACTCTAGACATACTTTGGATATGGTTTCCTCCTCTCCAGTGCCTTGGTATCCTTTCTAGAGCCGCAAAGGTAAGTCTAGACGGATCTTTATTGTGAAATTCTTTGAAGTGTTGGGAAAGAGTATGTTGTTCGTATCCTTTTTTGATATTTGCTATGTGTTCTGATATTCTTTTCTTTAATGTGCGTTTTGTTCTGCCTATGTATTGTTTTTTACATGGGCATTGGATTATATAAATAACGTCAGTAGTATTACACGTGAGGCATTCTTTGATCTCGAATTTGTATGAATTTGTAGTGGACTCAACTTCCAAGGTATTCTTTTGAAATTTAGTAAGTCTGCAATTGTTGCAGCTTCCACATCTGTGGAAGCCTTTCAATTTCAACCAGTTGTTTTTTATAGGCGTCCTCTTTGTTTTTATGGATGGGGCTATCTTGAGACCCAAATTGGGTGCCTTAGTGTATGTGATTAAAGGTGTCATGGATATTAAGGGTCCTATCACTTTATCATCTTTCAAATGATGCCAATGATTCCTGATAATCCTCTCAATCTTTTTATATTCGGAATTGTACGGTATTATTATCCTCATTTGTTCTTCTTCTTTTGTTGGCATATCTATCTTTTTTTTAAAAAATCTCTCCTATTCATTGCTTTTACTTTCTCTAGAGAGGATTCAATTATATGGTTTGGGTACTGTTTAGCTGTAAACTGGTCTTTCAATGATTTAGCCTCCTTGTCAAATAATTCTTCTGTCGTGCAGTTCCTCTTCAGTCTTCGGAACTGACTGACGGGAATGTTGAGTAGCCATCTGGGAAGATGGCAGCTCGAAAATAGTATATAGCTGTTTTTAGAGACCTGTTTTTGGTATGTACTGCAAACCAGTCTGTCTTCCTCAATGCATATCCTCAAATCTAAGAATTCAATTTTTGTCTGTCCTACATGTGTGGTAAAAGTAAGGTTGTATGTGTTGTTGTTTATTTCTTTCAGGAAGTCATCTAGTTCTTTCTTTGGGCCTTGCCAGATGAAGATCACATCGTCTATATACCTCCGCCATAGGACTAGATTCCCCCCCAGCTTGGGACTGATGGTTTCATGTTCCCACTGAGCCATAAAAATATTTGCGTAGCTGGGGGCGAATCTAGTACCCATGGCGGTTCCTCGCTGCTGAAGGTAGAAGTTTGATTCGTACCAGAAATAGTTGTGTTTTAGGATATAGTCGATTCCTTGTACTACAAAGTCTATCTGTTCCTGGCATAAAGTGCGGTTATCAGACAGGTATTGTCTGACCGCTTGTGTTCCCTGTTCGTGATCAATTATGGTGTACAAAGAATTGACGTCCATTGTACCCAAATGCCAGTCTGGTCTGAATTGTATCTCTTCCAACGTTGAAAGGATATCAGTGGTGTCTTTAATGTACGCAGGTATTCCTTTGACTATTGGCTGTAAGATTTTGTCTATATACTGGGATAGGTTTGATGATATCGAGCCTATCCCTGATACTATAGGTCTCCCAGGTGGGTTGCGCGGATCCTTGTGAATCTTAGGTAGGAAGTAAAAGACTGGGAGTCTCTTTTGGGTGTTAATGATATAGTTATATTCTTTTCCTGTCAGGATGCCCTTTTCCTGTCCCTGATTACAGTAATTAACCAGTGCTTTATGGTATATTGTCGTTGGATCTTGTTGTAATCTAATGTAGGTGGTTTCATCATTTAGCTGTTTGGTACATTCTGCGTTATAATCCTTTGTATTTATAATCACTATAGCCCCCCCTTTATCGGCTGGCCTGATTACTATTTTCTCCTCTGATTGTAGTTCCTTTATTGCTCGGATCTCATTCCTGGTTAAGTTATTTGTCATGTGTCCTATCTTTAATTTCCTGATATCGGTTTCCACACACTTTCTAAATGCCGCAATCTCCTGACTGATTTCTTGTTTTGGAAAATTTTTTGATTTCTCTTTTAAATCGGTGTGAATATAAGTATTGTTACCCTCTGTATTCCTAATTAGGAATAATAATTAGGAATACAGAGGGTAACAATACTTATATTCACACCGATTTAAAAGAGAAATCAAAAAATTTTCCAAAACAAGAAATCAGTCAGGAGATTGCGGCATTTAGAAAGTGTGTGGAAACCGATATCAGGAAATTAAAGATAGGACACATGACAAATAACTTAACCAGGAATGAGATCCGAGCAATAAAGGAACTACAATCAGAGGAGAAAATAGTAATCAGGCCAGCCGATAAAGGGGGGGCTATAGTGATTATAAATACAAAGGATTATAACGCAGAATGTACCAAACAGCTAAATGATGAAACCACCTACATTAGATTACAACAAGATCCAACGACAATATACCATAAAGCACTGGTTAATTACTGTAATCAGGGACAGGAAAAGGGCATCCTGACAGGAAAAGAATATAACTATATCATTAACACCCAAAAGAGACTCCCAGTCTTTTACTGCCTACCTAAGATTCACAAGGATCCGCGCAACCCACCTGGGAGACCTATAGTATCAGGGATAGGCTCGATATCATCAAACCTATCCCAGTATATAGACAAAATCTTACAGCCAATAGTCAAAGGAATACCTGCGTACATTAAAGACACCACTGATATCCTTTCAACGTTGGAAGAGATACAATTCAGACCAGACTGGCATTTGGGTACAATGGACGTCAATTCCTTGTACACCATAATTGATCACGAACAGGGAACACAAGCGGTCAGACAATACCTGTCTGATAACCGCACTTTATGCCAGGAACAGATAGACTTTGTAGTACAAGGAATCGACTATATCCTAAAACACAACTATTTCTGGTACGAATCAAACTTCTACCTTCAGCAGCGAGGAACCGCCATGGGTACTAGATTCGCCCCCAGCTACGCAAATATTTTTATGGCTCAGTGGGAACATGAAACCATCAGTCCCAAGCTGGGGGGGAATCTAGTCCTATGGCGGAGGTATATAGACGATGTGATCTTCATCTGGCAAGGCCCAAAGAAAGAACTAGATGACTTCCTGAAAGAAATAAACAACAACACATACAACCTTACTTTTACCACACATGTAGGACAGACAAAAATTGAATTCTTAGATTTGAGGATATGCATTGAGGAAGACAGACTGGTTTGCAGTACATACCAAAAACAGGTCTCTAAAAACAGCTATATACTATTTTCGAGCTGCCATCTTCCCAGATGGCTACTCAACATTCCCGTCAGTCAGTTCCGAAGACTGAAGAGGAACTGCACGACAGAAGAATTATTTGACAAGGAGGCTAAATCATTGAAAGACCAGTTTACAGCTAAACAGTACCCAAACCATATAATTGAATCCTCTCTAGAGAAAGTAAAAGCAATGAATAGGAGAGATTTTTAAAAAAAAAAGATAGATATGCCAACAAAAGAAGAAGAACAAATGAGGATAATAATACCGTACAATTCCGAATATAAAAAGATTGAGAGGATTATCAGGAATCATTGGCATCATTTGAAAGATGATAAAGTGATAGGACCCTTAATATCCATGACACCTTTAATCACATACACTAAGGCACCCAATTTGGGTCTCAAGATAGCCCCATCCATAAAAACAAAGAGGACGCCTATAAAAAACAACTGGTTGAAATTGAAAGGCTTCCACAGATGTGGAAGCTGCAACAATTGCAGACTTACTAAATTTCAAAAGAATACCTTGGAAGTTGAGTCCACTACAAATTCATACAAATTCGAGATCAAAGAATGCCTCACGTGTAATACTACTGACGTTATTTATATAATCCAATGCCCATGTAAAAAACAATACATAGGCAGAACAAAACGCACATTAAAGAAAAGAATATCAGAACACATAGCAAATATCAAAAAAGGATACGAACAACATACTCTTTCCCAACACTTCAAAGAATTTCACAATAAAGATCCGTCTAGACTTACCTTTGCGGCTCTAGAAAGGATACCAAGGCACTGGAGAGGAGGAAACCATATCCAAAGTATGTCTAGAGTTGAATCAAGACGTATCTTTGAATTCAACACACTAGTCCCGATGGGCCTCAATGCAGAACTGGAATTGTTCGGTTTCTTGTGAATCGGGTAGACACGGGTGGGTGCCCTGTGGGGACGGGGTATCGAGGTCAGGCTGTTTCCCAGCACCTCGATCCCCCCTCCCTATGAGGCCCCCACCCACCATCAACATCCTGAGAATTAAAGACAGAACAACATTAACACGTACTACAACATATGGAATAATATAAAGAGAAGTGACCACTATGTAAGAATGATGGACCAACACCGATACAACAAACAGGTATACACATAATGATATCTAATTGTATGAAAAATCTAGCAACAAACAATAAAGTTGATACACTATATTTTACACCTCTATATTACATGATATATACTATATTTTATATTTTATATTTTATGTTGTATAGTAGTGTCCACTACTTCCTTGAATATTTTGAATATTTTAAACCTTCAACTTTTAATTTTTTTATATATATACATTTTTTATATATATATTTTTTCTTATATATATATATATATTCCTTGGTATTCTCATATCTCTCCCACTCTTTTATCGTATATATTACATAATATCGTATATATTACATAATATTAATTATATGAATACAACTCACTAATATACTAAGTGAGTGTAGATCATTTACTCCGGTCCAGATCTTTCCACAACCCTGTAACACTGCTTAATTGATAATTGACTGACAATTAACTCTCTCTATATAGCTCCGGACCAAAACCTAAATCACTGCTAGCCACTGAGGAAGGGGTATAGACCCCGAAACGCGTCTGGCTCACCTAGCAGTGTTAAATGATCTGACCGGAGGCTGTTACTTCTATAAGAGACTACCTCTAAAATAGAAGTACAGAGTAACAACTAATTTTTGAATAATCTTTGAATGTTATTCATAACGCAATTACATCTGAATAGCGACTACATTGGGACCCTCCGAACATTGCCTGTACCCACAGTGACTACATCGGGACCCTGCGAATATTGCCTATACCCAAACAGTGAATAGCGTCCACGTGGGACGCCACGTGGAACGCCGAAATTAAGAAAAAGGCGCGCATCACAGCCGCACACGGGAAAGGAACGCCGGAGAGAATACCCGACACAAACTGTAAGCAGAAGGTCCATCACATCGTGGGTGAGACAGCAACCGCTGCAGCATACCATCTCGACAGCAGCGTCCGTAACCACAGAGCACCGAGAGGAAGAGTTCCCTATCGCTTAAAAGGAGGGTAACGTACCCAGCAAGTCTGGCCATCGATTATACTAACTTTTTTTAAGAGCTCTTCTGCATGCAAGACTTAAAGTTTCTTGGTATATGCCATAAATAACTGGATGTTTATAAAGCTTCTTGGTATATGCCACGAATAACTGGATGCTTATATAAACCGGCCGTGCATCAATTACTTCTATATTTTTTGTTACATATATTTCTTTTGCTACATAATCCCTTTCGATACACTTTTTTACAAACCTCTTGTTTTTATTTTTATTTTTATTTTTTGTTTTTCTATTTTTTATATATTTTTATATATATTTTTTAATTACATTTTTTTTGAATGAATATATTTTTTCGAATTGAATATTAATAAAATCTACTATTTATTTGCATTTACTCTGTTGCATTTTTTCCCCACATGAGAGAGTGCCTATCCATATTACTACATAATTTTCCTATATTACAAAGTTGCTTATAGTCCTTGATGGCAATTTGTTGAAAGGTAAGCTTATACAAGAATTAAGATAAAGACAAACTCTCATAATGATATATGATGTAATTGATCAGCATAGAATGTGAAGATTCACGATAAAGTGTAGATTTATAGCACATGCCATATAAAAGGTGCTTCTCACTTGCTCCTTATAAACCGTATATAAACCTACAAGGACTTTCAAAATTTCTGCTTGCGTGAAGGATCCCGAAACAATAAACTGATCTTGGGAGAATGAGGGTTGCTTGTGGGATCTCCTATGTCTGGTTTGTAACATTTATAATTTCCCTGTAAGGCATTGCTCAACACCCATTGAAATTAATAGGCATTTCAAGTAGTATTGAGCGAATCAAAGGGAAATTAATTGAATTTAATCCAAATTTCAGGAAAACTTCGCTTCACCATGAATCTGAATTTCCTCTCACTTCATTGTAATAAATCAATTTTTTCCTAATATGGTGACTACACATGTGAGTGTAAAGTGAAAGTAAGAAGCCAGGAAAGAGATATGACCCATAATGCCATGCGCCATCCAATCAGCAGATAACCATCCCCTGTGATGTCACAAACCTATAATAAGCCAAATCCCTCCCGGGCTCCGCCATTTTACTGTGAGCTGAGCATAGCGAGAGACAAGGCAAGTGCTAGGGACAGTGTTTCAGCAATCTTTTAATTGTAGAATATTGGATAGAGACAGTGAAGGAAGAGTGTAGGGAGACCGTAGGAATAGTTTTCAGACACTGTAGGGAGTGTATAGGGAGAGCATGGGGAGACTGCAGGCACTGTGTAGGGAAAGTGCAGGCCCTGTGTAATCGCCCTGTGCATCTTGCTCCACTGCTGTGCCATTCATTTTTAATCTTTTCTGTTATACATAGACTGACTATGCATCAGACTTAGCCTGAATAGCCGGTCTAATATATAGTCATGTGTACCTAGTTCATCTGCTGCACTATTAATAATTAATCTGTTCAGTTATACATGGACATATGGTGCATCAGACTCATTGTCAACTGGTGGTGTAATATATAGGCACGTTTATATAGTTCATGTGCTGGGCCATTTATACTTAATCTATTCTGTTATATACAGACTGACTGTGCATCAATCTTAGCCTCAACAGCCGGTCTAATATATAGGTGCGTTTTTAAGTCTATCTGATTCATACTTCATCTGTTACATTACTGATTCAGTTACTGTACACTATGGCCAACAGACAGTTGCCTGGGCCCTCAAAAGGAAAGGACAGTGGCAAAAATGATGATGTAGCCGACTCAAGTAGCTGTAGAAGAAGGGGTGGTGGGCCAGAGCTGCCACTGTCATCCAGTGGTCATGTTTTGACCAACAATCCAGCTGTACTAGAATGGTTGACTCGCTCTTATACATCATCACAGGTGACAACAGATATACACAGCCAGGAATTGGTGGGTTCCCCTGACAACACACATAGTTGGCATGCCCCAGGAACAACCTCTGTGCCCTCACCTGTCCTGCAACTGCCTCTTTTTTTTGCTGCTCCTTCTGCTCGGGAAGTAATGCATGCTGCTGGCTTTTCTCCACTTTTCAGTAAGGATGAGCTCAGTAAGGATAGCCAGCAGCTACAGACCAGCACAGACTTGGAGGAGAGGACTGCCTCCTCCCTTAGGCATACAACTAGGGATGATCACAATCGGGTGGGAGCACATGTTGCAAGCAGTCATGCATGTGACCATGAGACTGGTGAGGGTGACATAAGTGATAAACAGACATTAATGGATGATAATATAGCCAGTCGCACATAGGAGCCAGGTGAAGAGGTGGCATCACAAATTAGAGATGAATAAAGTTTTCAAAAATTCGATTCAGACGCTTCCACGAATTTTTCCCTAAAATTTGTTTTATTCCAAATTAATTTGTCACACCACACTCTGATAAGCACTTTTCTTCACCTGCCTGCTGAAGAAACCACCCAGCAGCAGCAGGACATGGAGCACAAACTGATGGACAGCACCCTGCCACCCCAAATCCAAGATCCCCTGGACCACTGGGAAGCCAAACTTGAACTGTGGCCACAACTGGCCAAGTTTGCCCTGGGCAAGCTTTCCTGCCCAGCCAGTAATGTGGCATCAGAGCAGGTGTTTAGTACGTTGTGTGGCATAGTTACCCCAAAGGGAACTCGCCTTTCTTCATTCCTAGTACATTTTTCCAGCCACTATGTGCACTAAAATGGCGCTAAGTTGATTAATCGTTTTAGTGGATTAATCAGAAACAAACCTGAAAATATTGAAGTTTGCTGTTGGAAAAATAGCAAGGTCTTAGCAGCTATTGACAATCTGTGATCTCATTGTGGAGAGCCAATGGGGTCACAAAGGGAGCCACTTGCCTCTGTATACCCCTTAAATGTCACAGTCAGCATTGACTGTAGCATACAGGGGATTATTCCACTGGTATCAGAGTTTTCACAGATGCTGGGGGTTACAGCAGGGGCCCAGCTGTCAGTAACAGCTGGGCTCCTACAGCTGATCAAACAAGTACAGCTTGATCAGTCAGTGGGCCATAAATAGTATAGCTCTGGGCGTTAATTAATAATATATATATATATATATATATATATATATATATATATATATATATCTTTCATTTTCTTTTTGAATTGCCTCACTGTAGGTGGGCTGGATTGTATCCAATAAATAGTCTTCCATGCTTGATCCTTTAAAAACCCAATGCAGTTACATTATCAACCAATACATTTTCCATAATCCCTAATCCCTAATATTTTCCATTTTGGAGCCCAAAAGTAGGCATGGTGTAGATGAGTTTTATTCTAGACAAAACTTTTACATTTAAAGATGCGCCAAACTTAAAAAAGAATAACTCGGGCGCACAGTATGCAAATGCAGACTCAACATAACTAACTTAAAATACTACCCACACTATAAATATTCCCCTCCTTTTTATGATAAATAATCAGTATATCTTTCCAGAACGCTCCCAGACTTGTGCGTTCCCACATCATACGCATAAGGTTAACTGTGGCAAAACTATATCTGAGACAAGTAGAGTTGTTACAGACTCCTATCTTATGAAACAAATATGGAGTTTTATATATATATATATATATATATATATATATATATATATACATATATATAAAAAAAAAAATATATATATATATATATATATATATATATATATATATATATATATAAAGTAACGAAAATGAGGCAGCACTCCAAATGGTGAAAACAATGGTGGACGTTTATTCCGGATCGCGACGTTTCGGCCCTTCTCAATGAGGCCTTCCTCAAGCAATGAACAACAAGTGCAAGTGCAAACAATATATAGCCAATGTAGGAGGAGTCAAGTATCATATGACCCCACATCATGTGACAAAACGGAACATGTGATAAAACACATCAAACAGTGAAATTATAATGAAAGAATCATACAAAGTGTCATCATAGGTGTATACAATACATATTAATCTCAAAACACTGTGCCAAAATGTATCCTGGCATCTCCAAGGTATAATGAACATACTACCATTAAAAACATTCTTAATAAGAATACAAAGAGCAACAACAGTTGCTATTAGTTACCTATGAATTGATAATGCATCTGTGCGGGGAAGTCTCGGCACTACAGACAGTATGCGCGTCCATGTAGTTACATGGCGAATGCGCAGACCTGTAGATCACGTGGTCGCGCCCATCATGTGATACAGTCACGTGTAACTAACGCAGTAGAAAGTGGGCGGAAGTATATGCAGCAGTTCAGCTTCTTCCGTCCACACTGCCCATAGTGGCATGCGCAGATTAAACCTGCGTTACTCATTCAACATGAATTGTTTTAAAGTGGTGATAATGGCCAATATAAGTAAATAAACAAAGTGTTAATGACATAAGCGCAGCTACGCGCCTATATACCATAGTCACTCTTCACTAGCTGACATCACCGAGGGGACACTACAGAGCACACTCCCTATGGTAAGCCGCCCGCACGCAATCTCAGCGGCTCACCACCGGGACCGGCTCAGATGTTCAGGCAACCTCCCCACTGTATAACAGCGGAGATGCTCCCCATTACATCCCTGGGGACTCCCCCAGTGGTCGCCTGTTAAAGGGCAGTTATCCACTCACTGCTAGTCACCCGTGGATACAGTGACCATGTTAATACAAATATGGTGCAAGTCACTCCACCAATCACATGTTATACAAATTAACCATAGTACGAAATATAAATGTAGTGACCATATTCTCCATTCATGTGGTACACATAAAAACGTACACGTGACAAATTGAATAGAGAGTTCCGTCAAATTCCGAGAAGTCCCCACACCGATGCGCTCAATTTTCAGGATCTGTAAATGCAAGGGAAAATAAAATGAATCTCAAAATACATATATCATGCACTCGTTCCCAACCTACATCGTGAGCCGATGGGGCAGGACACCACATGTGAATGACTGATAGACCCCGCTTATAGACATACTCCCAAATGGAAATCTGCATTGAGACCCCTAGGTCTTAAAGTGCCAAGTTTATAGATCCACTCCAACTCGCATCTTTTCAGCATAGTTTCCCTATCCCCACCGTATTTCGGCGGTGGGATATGATCAATTATCACAAATCTAAAATCCTTTTCTTTATGTCCAACTTCCAGGAAATGCCTGGGAACTGGCAAATCCTTACGTCCCTTCCGTATAGAATATCTGTGCTGATTCATCCTCCCTTTGACCTCCAGAGTGGTCTCTCCCACGTACCAAAGGTTACATGGACACACCACTACATAGATGACAAAGGCAGAATTACAAGTCAAATGATGTCTGATCTGATATACCTTGTCAGTCTGTGGATCTATGAAGCTCTGTGTTCTAATTAGATATTTACAATTGACACAGGAGTGGCAGGGAAAACATCCCTTACGCACCGGAGCCAGGAGCCTTTGACCTCCCACTATAGTCTCCATTTCCCTGTGTACGAGTGTGTCTTTCAAATTCGGGGACCTTCTATAGGACATTAGGGGCAAACCTTGAAAATCCCGTATACGACCCAAATTAACCGACAAAATCGGCCAGTGCTTGCGTATGATATTCGCTATTGTCTTGCTTTTTCGTTACTTTATATCTATTGGCGATACATCCTGGCCTGGAGGGATTGCACCCGCTTTGACTTGTGCTGCTGTTTTTCTTTGACTTTTATATATATATATATATATATATATATATATATATATATATATATATATAATTGTGAGAGATGCTGGGCTTCACACAGGGAAAATTTGGGATTCAACTCAAGCGCTTCCAACCATCACTCCTCTGAAATTGGTCCCAGATCACCTTCCCATGTATGTAGAATTCCCATTAGATAGTTCTACAAAAATTCTCATAATAGTTGTATAGAAATAAAAGAAATGAACCCCTTACTGCTTCCTTCTTTAATAATATAATGACTCACCATGTTGGAGGTAATTGCCACAGTGTTATCCCTAAACTGTGCTGTAAAGACAGGGCCGAAACTATAGCTACAGCTGCCACAGAGCTCACACCAGTAAGGGGCCTGCACCATTAGTCTCGGGACAGCAGGAGCAGGAGCAGGATATTTTATTTACTTTCGGGGTCCACGACCCTCAGAAGCATTGGCCCTGACATGTATCCCTACAGTGGCACTGGCACAGTAGATAAACTCTATCCTGTGTCCAGTGCTACACATGAGGGAGTAAGGGATGAGGGTTTGGATGGGTGTGGGGGAATTGGGAGGGGGCTGTTGCAATTTTTTTTTCAAAATAGGTCAGCACTGGAGAGAGATAAGTGGTGGTGAAGGAACTGAGTGATATCATCATCATGTGACCAGTGAAGGAACCTGTGGCATGATGTGAGGGGGCACAGCTCTTCTGCTGAGCCTTGAGGAGGGGATAGGAGCTTTTCCTCATTAAGTTGTCAAATACTAGGAGTTGTAGTTCTTTCCTAATACTTGTAGTATCCCAGAGTGGGCAATACCATTCCTACACCCTGCTACTGTCTCTAATGCCTAACCTATGTGTGATACCACCATGCCATTTGTTTCCAGGTCTGTTCAGAAGGTACTATGTTACCGTTAGGTATTGTATTTTATGCACTGTGCCTGGTTTATCAGCAGGTATCAGTGTGTCTGGCAGTGAGCTATATGTAGAATGGAACTAACCATTCCATTCTCTCCCGCTCCTTGGTGGAGTGGGCTTGCCAGGCTCTTCCAAAGTGTGTGTGTGTGTGTGTGTGTGTGTGTGGGGGGGGGGGCGTCTGGCCTGTTCAGAGTTAGTTGGAGGTTGCTGGTCCTAGCCAGAGGCTAGAGAAGTAGTGCAGTGCAGCCCTGGCCTAGAAGCCTGACAGGGAGTGAAGCAGGCAATCTGCATCTTGAGTCAAGCCAGCCCTAACCCAGGGGTTGTAGAAGTTGCAACTGAGACCCGAGAGTCTAACAAAGTGTGGTCAGAAGCCCACTGGGCAGTGAGCCTGCTATCATGGCATGTAGCCCAGATGAAAGATACCAGACATGAGGTAGAGTTCAGCACAGCAGTAATAGAGGAAAGAACCCAGTCACCTGCCAGTGCACCCTAAAACCGGCTGGATCCAAGAGCTACTGTGATTCTGTCTGAGCTGCTATCCATTTATGCCAGTATCGAGTAAATCAACTCATCTTGCATTAGTCTGGACCTTATTCGTTTCATTTACTACCAATTACGAACTTTCTGTGTAGCCTCTACACAGCCTGACCTCAGGGCCAGATCTAGGTAGGAGCACCGTGACACCTCTCACAGCTATACCACTGCTCGGCATCCTAACCCTGGATCTAGGAGAGTCTCTGGGGGCAGGCTTGCTTGTGTGCCTCATACTCACTCCCTGTAATGTACTCTGATAGCCCTTAATAACATTCTGGACATGCTTGGAATCGTAGTTCTACTTCTCTTATACCCCTATCTATAATGTCTACTTATTCCCTATAATAACAGTCAGGGAATGCTGGAAGTTGTAGTTCCCTTCTTTTATACCTCTCTCCCCTCTATACCTCTTTGATAGCCCATAATAACACCCTAGAAATGCCTGGATTCATCTGTGTTAGATGTAGTGTCGTTTTGTGGCACTCTGTGTTTCAGGCTGCTATAGGGTTCCTACCCCGTATCAATACTGTGGAAATGAATAACAGCCACTTGGTTTTTCAAAAGTAGTTTGCTCTTTTTATTGTAGGCAAAATATAGTGCGAACGTTTTCGGCCTATCCAGGCCTTCGTCAGGCACTACAATCAAATACAATGAAAAATATAATAAATGTGTTGTTTGCACAACAAAAAGTATGTATGGCAACAAACATTAACATATCAGTACATATCGATACATATCAATACATGTCAGTACAGGAGATGAGATCAAATATAATAGTATTTGCAAGATTCCATAGATCCACTGACCATCGGGAGGTCCAATGTATCCTTGGTAAATACATACATAGAAGTGGTGTATGTTTGACAAACAGACAAAGAAGGAGTTCCTGACAAAAAAGTCCGGGCCTAGGTCTGAAAATCATATGATCTTTCTTAGTATTATACAACTGAATATTCTGGAAAAAAGTCCTTGTCTGGCGTAGTAGTTAAGTTCATAAGGAATTTTACAGATACAAATGCCATTAGAAATTTGAGAGGGTCCCCAGAGTCAACTCACCTTTGCCGCGATCTAGGTGTAGAAGGAAAAGATAATGCGGGCGTTGTGGAGTCTTTATGCGTTTAAAGAAGGCGCCATACTTCATAGTAGTGGCGTCTCCTTAAGTAGTCTGCTCCGGTGTGCGCTGGTATCGCGCGTACTGGAAGTGACGAGTGATGCGTTCCACTGGCCAGAAGTCGACGGGCCGTGGAACACATCCTCCTAGATAATATATAGCAATGCAGCAGCGTCGCAGAGTAGAGATAAAATCATAGAAAAGATATAAGAATATCATAGGATAAGGTAGAAGAAAGGAACTAAATTGAGGAGGACACAGTTATAGAAGTAAAAAAATACACTTCACATTGGAACGCAAATCCGCGTTCCAGGAGGGTATATTGAGATGTTTTACGGGTAAATTAAGGAACGCCGAGGGGGAGATCATATTAAACAACTCAAACAACGGGAAGCCTTTTGGATTCATACTCTTCAAACATTAGCACCCAAGGGACTAAATAGAGAATATGAACTATATGGTCTAATATGAGTATTTGATATTTTGTAACAAATCTAATACCTCATTGCAATTTCCCTTTTTATGTGAATACTAATTAAGTTTTCTCTGCTTGCTTATATTACAGGCTACCTGACTTGACCACTTGCCGCACTGGTGTATCCTTTTATTACGTTTATTACTTTCTCTCACTCCTTTTTCCTTTAACTTATTTTTCCTTTTCCTGTTCTTGGTGTTCCTTAATTTACCTGTAACATCTCAATTATCTCGCATTATCTTTTCGTTCTACACCTAGATCGCGGCAAAGGTGAGTTGACTCTGGGGACCCTCTCAAATTTCTAATGGCATTTGTATCTGTAAAATTCCTTATGTACTTAACTACTACGCCAGACAAGGACTTTGTTCCAGAATATTCAGTTGTATAATACTATATGTATCGATATGTACTGATATGTTAATGTTTGTTGCCATACATACTTTTTGTTGTGAAGCAACACATTTATTATATTTTTCATTGTATTTGATTGTAGTGCCTGACGAAGGCCTGGATAGGCCGAAAACGTTCGCACTATATTTTGCCTACAATAAAAAGAGCAAACTACTTTTGAAAAACCAAGTGGCTGTTATTCATTTCCACTGGATTCATCTGTGTGACATGTGACCCATCACTGCTGCGGCCAGTCGTTGGCTGCAAATGCTCTGCATCAAAATGGAGTGCTAGAGCATAGTGTGTATTGAGGCGTAAGGCCCGATCACATACCTCCCAACTTTTGAAAATTGGAAAGAGGGACAATGTGTGCGGCGCGCATCATAGCAGTTTTTTTTAATACTAGGCCATGCCTCTAACTCCACCCAAATCATAATTACTGGAGCCCCTGCGACCTTTTTTTTCTTGCGCTTCAATGTCCATATAAATATTAGTACATAAATCATCAGATTTTAGATATTTTAAGGTCCAAATTGCACCAAATAATGGAGTTATTGTCTAATATACAGGTAAAAACCAAACAGATAGTTTAGTAAGGAGCAATTTAGTAAATTTATTAATGCACATTTATGCATTAATTCTCCAGGTCAAAAAGAGGGACATTTAAGTAATAAAGAGGGACAGAGGGACTTGGGTCAAAAAGAGGGACTGTCCCTCCCAAAGAGGGACACTTGGGAGGTATGCGATCACATTCTAGGACAGGTTGCTGGCAGCCATTTTAAATAATTCCCAGAGAAATCCTTTAAAGGGGTCCTCCGGATTCAGGGCTGAAACAGTATATAAGCTCTTTATTCTTTTACTATATACGAGTGGAACATCAGAGCATTTCCTTGCTTCAATGCTCCGCCTTGTCACGCTGCATTGCGTAGTGCAAATACTATACGGTCACAATACAGTCAATATCGAGGAGATACCCTCTAAGATACCCTCTAAATATGCTAATTAACAAAAAACATGGTATCATTAGAATAGTATCATTAAAAATACATGAAAATACATAAAATAATAAGGAGGCAAAAAAATGATGAAGGATGCCAGCAATGGTAAATACCTGCTGCTATATAAATTATAATATTGGTAGCTGCATATCCTGATTGATTTAATTATAATACCAACAAAGAACCCCCCCTGTATATATACAGTACAGACCAAACGTTTGAACACACTCTCATTTAAAGAGTTTTCTGTATTTTCATGACTATGAAAATTGTAGATTCACACTGAAGGAATCAAAGCTATGAATTAACACATGTGGAATTATATACTTAACAAAAAGTGTGAAACAACTGAAAATATGTCTTATATTCTAGGTTCTTCAAAGTAGACACCTTTTGCTTTGATTACTGCTTTGCACACTCTTGGCATTCTCTTGATGAGCTTCAAAAGGTAGTCACCTGAAATGGTATTCCAACAGTCTTGAAGGAGTTCCCAGAGATGCTTAGCACTTGGCCCTTTTGCCTTCACTCTGCGGTCCAGCTCACCCCAAACCATCTCGATTGGGTTCAGGTCTGGTGACTGTGGAGGCCAGGTCATCTGGCGTAGCACCCCATCACTCTCCTTAT
>ONZH01007413.1:0-28762 GCA_900303285.1 Rhinella marina
ATCCCAGAAAACCCCTTTAATAGTCAACTGTTATAGATCCAGTTCTGAGCAGTCTGCGTATGACCTCTACCAAGTATGGAATGGGCGCTTTATCTCAGTACATCAACTCTATCTCATCTAGTTGTCAGTACAAAGTTATGAACACTTAACCAGCACCTGTCAGCAGGATCAACCCAGGCATATTGTAAGGTAGGGTTGATCTTGCTGATTAAAATGAAACCTGTCTTGTAAAAATCGAATCTTTCCAAGAAAAAAAAAAAAAAAGACTTTTACCCTTTATGCAAATAACGATTCCAATGCATCAAGGGGTGTGGCCAGCACTGGAAAGTAGAAGTGCACTGAAGTCCTCATTTGCATAAAGAGAAAAGTCTTTTCTCAGGAACATTGCAACCACCGCGGTATGCCTTCGTTAAAGGCTAGAGAGATGATCTCTGAGCAAGCTCTGCTAATGAACACTTTCAGGGGCAATTTTTTTACTCATTTTGGGCTAAAAATCATTTTTTCAATTGGCCTTTATTAAAAATGTTTTTGTCCTTGAGGGTTACATTCCAGCCTATCTATGCAGTGTCTTACTTTCAGTTTTACACACTGAGTCATCAGGTTGCCCCTCTGACGGCTGGATGTATAGCCAGATCATAAACACGCATTAAAGGTAAATTCTTAAAAGAATAAGGCTTAAATGCATGTTTATGAGCTGTCAGGAGTTCAGAGATGAGGGCAATACATCCAGCCATCAGAGCAGTAACCCGACGGCTCAGTATAATAACCGAAAGTAAGATACTCTGCGGACAGACTGGAACTTAAAGGGGTTATCTAAGACTATAAAATGCTCCCCCATATGCCTGGCCCCTCACAATGAACATACTTACCTGGCTTCCCGCTCCGCTCCTGGTCTCCGCACCACCGCTGCTGCTTCTCCCCGTGCGCGGATGAAAACAACCGGTGTTTGGGGGGGAGCGGCCAATGGCAGATGGGGATGAGCCTCCGTAGCATCATGGTTGACACTAGGGAGTTGCGTCCCTGCCCCCGCCTGCCATTGGATGCTTCTGCGCCCCCCCCCCCCCACACGACACCGAATGTTTTCATCTGTGCACGGGGAGAAGCAGCAACAGCGCGGGGAGCCAGGTAAGTATATTCATTGTGAGGGGCCCGGCCAGGGGTGTAGCTAAAGGCTCATGGGCCCTGGTGCTAGAGTTCAGCTTGGGCCCCCCTTCCCTCAGTGCTCTGTGTGTCTTCTTATGTGGCACAAGGGTCTTTGGGCCCCCTCAGGCTCCTGGGCCTGGTAGCGACTGCTACCTCTGCACCCCCTATAGCTACGCCCCTGGGCCCGGCATATGGGGAGCATTTTTACAGTCTTGGATAACCCCTTTGACCCTGCAGGACAAAAACAGAAGAAGACCAATTGAAAAAATAATTTTTTTTAGCCCAAAATGAGTAAAATGCAATCACTGGCACCTAGTAGGCCTCCTAGATCCGGCTCGTGTCCTGAGATCTGTGTAGAGCGGACCCGTCAGACCAGTTTGGAGCCGCAGTGCACGGGATTTCATCATGGCCCAGGACAAAGTTAAATAATCAACTGTTGTAGATCCAGTTCTGAGAAGTCGACGTATGACCTCTACCACGTACGGAATGGGCGCTTTATCTCCGTACATCAGCTCTCTCCCATCTAAAGGTCGCTGAGGGCTATGAAGGCAGCGTTTTCCACAGCCCTGACGAAATTGTGATTTTATAAATAGATATATCCACGTCTAATAGTTTTATGTCAATGTCGGCTCCACCTCTGCAAGATAAGTAGGTTCTCACCAAGGGTTGTTAAGGCCAAACCACCACGGAGACTTAAGGTGGATTTACACGGGCCGAGGAGATGCGTTCCTTCCCAACAGTCGGCTGCTTGCTAAGTGGAGGTGAAGCGCTGCATTTACATACAGTGATCGCCTCCACAGTATGAGAACGAGCGATCGCGCTAGCAGAGTGCATGACAGTTTCACCCAATGAACGAGCATGTCTCTTTCATTTGGTGGTCGGCGGCACCTTTAGACGGGCAGATTGTCAGGAACGAGTATTCGCAGGAATGTTCGCCCCTCATAATCTGCCTATCAGGAAGTGTAAATCCACTTTTAAGGGCCCTTTACGTGGGCCGAGAATCCGCCAGATAATCGCTAACTAGCGTGTTTTGGCTTCAAAAACTGCATCAAAAAGCTTGAATGTGTGGCAGCACCCTTAGTGTTCCCGGAGCCCAGTAATGTGCATGGCTCATACCAAAAACACATCCATAAGGGGAGCCCAGCAATGTGCATGCCTCATACATCAGACTTGCCTATATGGGGAGCCTAACAGTATGCATGCCTCATACCACAGACACCTCTACATGGGGAGCCCAGCAATGTGCATACCTCATACCACAAACACCTCTACATGGGGAGCCCAGTAATGTGCATGCCTCATACCACAGACACCTCTACATGGGGAGCCCAGCAATGTGCATGCCTCATACCACAGACACCTCTACATGGGGAGCCCAGTAATGTGCATGCCTCATACCACAGACACCTCTACATGGGGAGCCCAGCAATGTGCATGCCTCATACCACAGACACCTCTACATGGGGAGCCCAGTAATGTGCATGCCTCATACCACAGACAAGTCTATAAAGGGATGCCCAGCAATATGCCTCATACCACAGACACATCTACATGGGGAGCCCAGCAATGTGCATGCCTCATACCACAGACACATCTACATGGGGAGCCCAGCAATATGCCTCATACCACAGACACCTCTACATGGGGAGCCCAGCAATGTGCATGCCTCATACCAGACACCTCTACATGGGGAGCCCAGCAATGTGCATGCCTCATACCACAGACACCTCTACATGGGGAGCCCAGCAATGTGCATGCCTCATACCACAGACACCTCTACATGGGGAGCCCAGCAATGTGCATGCCTCATACCACAGACACCTCTACATGGGAGCCCAGCAATGTGCATGCCTCATACCACAGACACCTCTACATGGGGAGCCCAGCAATGTGCATGCCTCATACCACAGACACCTCTACATGGGGAGCCCAGCAATGTGCATGCCTCATACCACAGACACATCTACATGGGGAGCCCAGCAATGTGCATGCCTCATACCACAGACACCTCTACATGGGGAGCCAGCAATGTGCATGCCTCATACCACAGACACATCTACATGGGGAGCCCAGCAATGTGCATGCCTCATACCACAGACACATCTACATGGGGAGCCCAGCAATGTGCATGCCTCATACCGCAGACACCTCTACATGGGGAGCCCAGCAATGTGCATGCCTCATACCGCAGACACCTCTACATGGGGAGCCCAGCAATGTGCATACCTCATATCACAGACTCATCTATAAGGAGCTCTTGGGGTATGGAGAGCCTGTTATTGTGATCGGTGAGTGTCCCAGCTTTCTGTCCTCCACCGATCTGATAGCGACCCAGTAGTGACATGCTTCTTGGGGAAAAGTCATGGCCAAAGTCAGTCATTGGCTGCAATGCCGCACTTGACCCCGTCCGTGGCCTGGCCTTAAGAAGTCTGGGAGCAGAAGATCGCTGACCCCAGTCACAGCCCCAGGAGCTGAGGAGTAGGGACCAGGTGAGTATGGTTCTTGGGTTAGGTCACCCATGCTAGCGGGCTAACTCAAAACAGACAGGATCCTGAAGAACCCCTTTATGGCCCAGACAGGCCTTCTTGTCCCATTAGCTACAACCCCTATCAGAGTGCTGACCCTGGGATTATCTGCTTTTCATCTGGGGTCCTGCTTCTGCCAGTGAGAGCCGTGGCCAGCAGCAGACTGCTGCAGCGGAAATGTAATATTACATGACGGCCATTGAAATTAATGTCTGATCATATAATACAAGGATGGCTTGATTCTTCCAGAACGGGAGAGCGGCTCTGGCTCATAAAGTGGAGGACTCCCCTCTATGACGTCCATATGTCCCAACAGGGCATTGAGTTAATTTAACAAGAAAAAAAATCTTTGCATGGAATTCTCTTATCTTCCACTAGGGGGCCTCCTCACACTGCTGGCAGGAATCATCTTCCTACTTCTGACTGTGAGATTGTGTGGCCCTAGTTTTCCGGTATTGAGTTCCGTCATAGGGGCTCATACCGGAAAAAAATGCTTCCGTTTTGTCCCATCATTGTCAATAAGGTCAAAACGTAACTGAACAGAACGGAGTGCTCCCAAAATGTATTCCGTTCTCATACCGGAGAGCAGCATGTTGTAGATTTGCTTTCCGTCCTGGGATGCAGAGCAAAAACGGAATCCGCCAAGACCCCAAATGCAAGTCAATGGGACGGATCTGTTTTTCTCTGACACAATAGAAAACGGATCTGTCCCCATTGACTTTCAGTGGAGTTCATGACGTCTTGGCCTATGTTAAAGATAATATAACCGCATCGCTTCCGTTACTGATAATACCATACCGTCTGCATCTATTATGAACAGATGCGGTTGTATTATCTTTAACCATAGCCAAGACGTCATGACTCCAACTGAAAAGTCAATGGGGGACAGATCCGTTTTCTATTGTGGTCAGAGAAACAGATTCCGTCCCATTGACTTGCATTGGGGGTCGTGACGGATCTGTTTTCTCTGACACAATAGAAAACGGATCTGTCCCCCATTGACTTTCAGTGGAGTTCATGAACGTCTTGGCTATGTTACAGATAATACAACCGCATCCTGTTCATAATAGATGCAGACGGTTGTATTCTCAGTAACCGGAAGCCGTTTTTGCTGAAAACGGAAACGCTAGTGTGAGAGTAGCCTTAGCCTTGTTTCATCTACTTGGAGAGCCCCTTTAGACTGTGGCGTTCCCTGTATGTAAGCTGTGCAGGTCTTTGGCATGTGGACACTGATGTCCTGCGTTTTATTCTTGCAGCCGGGAGACTTACAACTCCTTGGACCAACTGGTTAACTGACGCGCGGACGCTGGCCAGTCCCAAACATTATCATTATACTATGCGGGAACAAGAAAGGATTTGGATGCGGATCGAGAGGTGACGTTTTTAGAGCATCCCGCTTTGCCCAGGAAAACGGTGAGCTACCAGTCAGAAAGAAGCCATATTCAGCACCTTTTACATTGCAGTCTGGTTACTCGCTGTTTGCAGAATAATATATATATATATATATAGGCTCATTGTCTGACCAAGGTACGTGCTTTATAGCGTTCGGTTGTATTTGCTGGCTCGTAGACCATAGCAAAGAGGGACTTGCAAACTGCGAATTTAAATGCTATAAAATAAAAAAAAAAGCAAGCAGTATTCACCGGTTAAATCTCCTTCTGCTCTGGTGGTCTCCCCCTGTGTTCGTTCACTTTCCTGCATTGGTGACATGCCTCACATGCAGTGACAGCCCCCAATGCCATGAGGAGTTACTTACATGCTCAACGCTCCTGCACCCAGTTGAAGGGCATCTGTCAGCAGATTTGTACCTATGACACTGGCTGACCTGTTACAGCTGAAGACATCTGTGTCCCATGTTCATATGTGTCCGCATTGCTGAGAAAAATGATGTTTTATTATATGCAAATGAGCCTCTAGGAGCAACGTGGGCGTTACCATTACACCTAGAGGCTGTGCGCTCCCTTCAACTGCCGCGTCCTCTGCAATTTGGTTGACAGGACCAGGTTTGTAAATGTCATCACTTCTGGCCCCTTCAGTCAAAAAGCTGAGGGTCTGGCAGCTGCAGAGAGAGCAGAGCCTCTAGGTGTAATGGCAACGCCCCGTTGCTCCTAGAGGCTCATTTGCATGTAATAAAACATCATTTTTCTCAGCAATGCAGACACATATGAACATAGGACTGACACAGATGTCTTCAGCTGCCAAGTGCACATGTAACAGGTCAGCCACTTTCATACTTACGTTGTTGTGTTGAGATCCGGCATAGGATCTCAATACCAGGAAAATTCCGTTTAGTCGTCATGCAATGTCTTCCGATCCGTCAGCATTCTGTTTTGTGACCGGGCGCCAAACTGCTGCAAGCTGCGGTTTTATGTCCGGTCATAAAAATGGAAAAAAACGGATCCGGCAATGTAAGTCAATGGTGAAGGATCCTTTTTCTTAGAAGCCTAAAAAACTGAATCCGTCACCCATTGACTTTCAGTGTATTTAGAGACGGATCGTTTTTTTTTCCGTTTCGATTTTAGCTCCAGCAGTGGGAAAAGTAGCTAACTGGAGGGGGGTAGGGCTGCTTTAGATGCTGCTACCTCCTAAACGGTCTTGTAACTGGTCTTGTTTGATAGTCTGCATTCCAAGCTTTCAGACAATACCAGAATGACAGCAATATGTTCAGGACAGAGAAAGATATCACTGATAGAAATCAGGATGCTGTGAATGCAGCTGAAAGTGAAAGTAAAAACTTGCGATTATTCCCGACTTGATTTCTAACAGTGATTTCTCCTCTGTTGCTTAGGCTTTAGCTGTCATTTTGGTATTACATGAAAGCCTGGACTGTCAGCTTTCAAACAAGACCATGTTTCTAGGTGCTACCATTCAGGAGATATCAGCATCTAAAGCAGCCCTCCCCCCCCCCTTCAGTTATCTACTTTTCACACTGCCCGAGCTGGACTGGTGGTTATAAGAGTTTTCAGCAGCAAAGCGGATAAGTCTCTGATCACTGGGGGTCGACCATAGAGACCCCCCCACCGACCCCGAGTACAGGGGTCCTGTTCAACATGCACACTGTTGTTCCATTCAAAGTCTATAGAACTACCAAACATATCCAATCTTATGATGGTCTCATAGATTTTGGATGCTCAATTGCTGCTGCCAATAAGCTGATAAGTTGTCATTCTTTAACACTTGATGTGAAATTTGGACATCATTTTTGATTTATTTCTTTATATTTCTTTGCAGAGTTGATGTTCCTAGAAACAAGTGCACTCACTGGAGAGAATGTGGAGGAAGCTTTCCTAAAGTGTGCCCGGACAATACTGAATAAGATAGAGTCAGGTAAGTGAGAGACTCTCAGGCAGATGAGGATTACTGAGGTGTGAAGTTTTTAAAGTGAGTCTGTCACCAGGAAATTCACTGGTAAACCAGGCACAATTGCTACTTAGGGATCGATTGCTTCATTCTAGAGAAAAAGTACTTTTAATTCATATCAAGATGAGCAGGTAAGTGCACTGAGGGTGGGTCCAAGCCATTCTGTGCACCCCTGCTCCTCCTGCTTCCTCTGTCAGCCCCTCCCCTCCTTTTTGATTGTCAGGGTCAGGTTCCTGCATAGTCGTCTCGTTTGGCACTGTCAGTAAAGGAGAAGATTGGCAATGGAAGTTGGTGCAGCAAGGGTGCACAGATCATGAGCCCATGTAAGAGGAGAAGAGAAAACATGTCTGCAGCAGATTTTCCGCGGTGGGACGTATGTATTGTATCTACTGGAATCCATGGAGGCAGACACTGCACCAAATAGTGCAGATTTTAATGCGGAAAGTTGACCTGCTAAGTGTCACTGAACCCTTAGGGCCTGTGTTGTAGCTTACCTAAGTTAAAGGGGTATTTCCATTTCAACCTATGTAGCAATAGGGTAAGTGTCAGATGCAGGTCGCCGAGGTGGGACCCACAGCTATCTCCAGAACGGAGCTCACAGAGTGAAGGGAAAACAGAAGTGCATGCCCGGCGTCCTCTCTATTCACTGCCAGAAAACTTCCTAAAACGATCCTATAGCAGTGAGTAGACAGGCTACTTTCACACTAGCGTTTACGTTTTCCAGCATTGAGATCCGGCAGAGGATGTCAATACTGGAGAAAAATGCTTCCATTTTGTCCCCATTTGTCCCGCCATGTCACATCCCAGACATACCTGTGTGCACTGTGTGTCTGTATTACATGTCACATCCCAGACATACCTGTGTGCACTATGTGTCTGTATTACATGTCACATCCCAGACATACCTGTGTGCACTGTGTGTGTGTATTACATGTCACATCCCAGACATACCTGTGTGCACTGTGTGTCTGTATTACATGTCACATCCCAGACATACCTGTGTGCACTGTGTGTCTGTATTACATGTCACATCCCAGACATACCTGTGTGCACTGTGTGTCTGTATTACATGTCACATCCCAGACATACCTGTGTGCACTGTGTGTCTGTATTACATGTCACATCCCAGACATACCTGTGTGCACTGTGTGTGTGTATTACATGTCACATCCCAGACATACCTGTGTGCACTGTGTGTCTGTATTACATGTCACATCCCAGACATACCTGTGTGCACTGTGTGTGTATTACATGTCACATCCCAGACATACCTGTGTGCACTGTGTGTGTATTACATGTCACATCCCAGACATACCTGTGGTGCACTGTGTGTGTGTATTACATGTCACATCCCAGACATACCTGTGTGCACTGTGTGTGTATTACATGTCACATCCCAGACATACCTTACCTGTGTGCACTGTGTCTGTATTACATGTCACATCCCAGACATACCTGTGTGCACTGTGTGTGTATTACATGTCACATCCCAGACATACCTGTGTGCACTGTGTGTGTATTACATGTCACATCCCAGACATACCTGTGTGCACTGTGTGTGTATTACATGTCACATCCCAGACATACCTGTGTGCACTGTGTGTGTATTACATGTCACATCCCAGACATACCTGTGTGCACTGTGTGTGTGTATTATGTCACATCCCAGACATACCTGTGTGCACTGTGTCTGTATTACATGTCACATCCCAGACATACCTGTGTGCACTGTGTGTGTGTATTACCTGTCACATCCCAGACATACCTGTGTGCACTGTGTGTCTGTATTACATGTCACATCCCAGACATACCTGTGTGCACTGTGTGTCTGTATTACATGTCACATCCCAGACATACCTGTGTGCACTGTGTGTCTGTATTACATGTCACATCCCAGACATACCTGTGTGCACTGTGTGTGGGTATTACATGTCACATCCCAGACATATCTGTGTGCACTGTGTGTGTATTACATGTCACATCCCAGACATACCTGTGTGCACTGTGTCTGTATTACATATCACATCCCAGACATACCTGTGTGCACTGTGTGTCTGTATTACATGTCACATCCCAGACATACCTGTGTGCACTGTGTCTGTATTACATATCACATCCCAGACATACCTGTGTGCACTGTGTGTCTGTATTACATGTCACATCCCAGACATACCTGTGTGCACTGTGTGTGTGTATTACATGTCACATCCCAGACATACCTGTGTGCACTGTGTGTGGGTATTACATGTCACATCCCAGACATATCTGTGTGCACTGTGTGTGTATTACATGTCACATCCCAGACATACATGTGTGCACTGTGTGTGTGTATTACATGTCACATCCCAGACACACAGTGCACACAGGTATGTCTGGGATATGACATGTAATACAGACACACAGTGCACACAGGTATGTCTGGGATGTGACATGTAATACAAACACACAGTGCACACAGGTATGTCTGGGATGTGACATGTAATACAGACACACAGTGCACACAGGTATGTCTCTGATGCGACATGTAATACAGACACAGTGCACATAGGTATATCTGGGATGTGTCTGCAATCTTCTGTGGGACACTGCTGTTAGTTATATAGGTGAAGATGAGGTGACAGACTTCCTTTAACCATTAGGTAGATAAGAAACTGAAGGTTCTTTCGACTACTTCTTCACACCTTGGCTAAATGCCCTATTACACCTGCAGATTAAAGGGGTTCTCCAGGCTTTTAATATTGATGATCTATCCTCAGGATAGGTCATCAATATCAGATTGGCGGGGGTCTGACACCTGATCAGCTGTATGAGGAGACGGCGCACGTGCCATCTCCCTTCTGTTTTCCTATTTTTGTGGATGAGCAACTGCAGTATAGTGATCACTTGCCCCCATACAGAGCAGATGATTGCTGCTAGGAAATGAAGCTATCCTATCAGGCAAACAGTTTGTCCCGATCATTGCCTGTGCACTGGTCCTTGTACATAGCTATTAACTCAAAGCTGAGTCCCGGGGTCCTTGATATTTGGGATCAGGAATCCAGGATATCTGTGTGACATAAAGCCGCACCCATCTTCCTTTGGAGTTTGAGTAACGTCAGTCACAGGGGCCATGTCCTCCTAATCTTCTTAATCCAGAAACGTCATGTTACTATTTTTACAGTGCATGTTCTCACAGGGAGGCGGACACTTCTAGGGGTTACCGTTAGGGTCCTTTTATTACCCCTAACTCTGCTGTCACCATACTCCTCTTCTAGTCCTTACCCTCACTCAGGGACAGACTGGCCTTAGATGCTACAGAGAAATTTCCCGGTGGGCTGATGCTCAGGAGGCTTCCCAAACTCTTCTCACAGACGCACGTCAGATACATAGTGTTCTGATGCTCTCGGCATTAATTATTGTAAATCTACTGTTTGCTGTCTCCCATGACGGGATCCTGAAGAATCACTTGGAGGACATAGCTACATGGCATGCTGTTCTGGAGAGAGATTCCTTCCTTACAGGCACCGTCTGCCATGCTCCTTGGTTAATCTGATTGGTTATCAGAAATAGCTGGTCTTTCTTAAAGAAGAACTCCCGCAAAAATTTTTATTCTCTGACCTGTTAGAAAGGTGCATGATATAATCTGTAGTGAATGCAATTTTCTTATCAGAGCCTGAAATTGAGAGTTTCCACTCTCTTCTTATTGTAGCTGGGTCATGTGACCAACTCCCTGACCTCCAACTGACCCAGGACAGGAAGCCAGTCACTGCTCTATTCATTCCTATGAGACTGAAAGTGAGGCTCCCATAGGAATACATAGAGAATTAGACTTCCTGTCCACTCATAAGTCTCTGTGTGAGTTGGTGGGTCTAATTCCTAGTCACATGACACAGATAAGAAACTTCAGGATGCTATAACTCAAAAATTCAGCTACTGGTAAGAAAATGACATTCACTACAGATTACATCATGTACATTTCTAGCAGGACATGGAATACATTTTTTTGCGGGAAGTTAAAACCACAGCCGATCCGGTCTTTGAAGGGGCTGCAGAGATCGTACGAGCCCCGCAGCCTCTTCGTGGTATTGCCGAGTGCAATGTCATACATTGGATAGCGGCTGTGCTTGGTATTGCAGCTCAGTCCCCTTCACTTGAATGGAATTGAATAACAGAAAGGCCATGTGACCGGTGGTCGTGATGTCACAGGGTGAGCGGCATGGCCCTTTAAAACTGCTGATCATCATGGGTTCCAGTAGCTGGACCCTCAGCAATCTGATACTGATCACCTATCCGGAGGATAGGCCATTAATATTGATAGCCTAGAAACCCCCTTTATCTAGTGCAGGGTCCGAGGGGCTGAAGCATTGTACAGAAATTCACTCTCTCGTGCCCTTTCATGCTCTGCCCCGTCAGGCAGTCATAGTTGTGTTCACATTTTGGCAATGGTGGATGGTGAACACCAGGTGGCGCCGTAGCACTGGATCCTATAAAACGAGTCAGCGGTACTGTCTACCATAGGAACCCTTTAGGTCCCAGCTACCCTGCAATATGAAGGCAAGCATTTTGATGTGTTTTTATCTTTCCACTGGTTTGTCATGTTCTTTTTCATTTACTAGTTGTATTTTTTTTATGTTTTCTAGGAGAGCTGGATCCTGAGAGGATGGGATCAGGGATCCAATATGGCGAAGCCTCCCCGCGGCATGCAAAGCACACGCATGGGACACAGCTACAGAACAGGCAGCAGTGCAACTGTTAGTGAGAAAGGTAACTGGAAGACATTTGTAGTACACAGACACAAAGAAGCGCTGGCGGAAAGAAAGCGATCTTGATGGATATACAAGTCTGGAAGTCTTGCGGCCCAATTAAAGAGAAGTTTTCTGGTTCAGGGTAGGCCATCGGTATCAGGTCGGTGTGGGGTCCGACACCCGTCCTGCTCATTTGAAAGAGAAACATCTGCAATATTCTGCATCCCTCCTACTAAGTATGCGGTGAGCAGGTAAATAGACTGATATATACTGTGAAGAAGACGGCAACTAATCAGCAGGGCTGCCGAGAGTCGGACCCCCACTAATCTGATATTCATGACCTGTGCTGATCATAGACCATCAGTGTTCTGAACCCAGGAAATCCCCTTAAATTTTATTTTTTTTTTTCCGGACCTAAAGATGGTTTAAATGCTTCCCTCAAAACCAATGTTTTTGCCAGATTCTGAGACTTCACATGAATTGTTGTCACAGGAGCTCAGGTCTTCAAACACATTGATGTCTTCAGCTTTTCATAGATATTGATGAATTTCATAAACTTAAAGGGGTTGTCTCACTTCAGTAAGTGGCATTTATCATGTAGAGAAAGTTAATACAAGGCACTTACTAATGTATTGTGATTGTCCATATTGCTTCCTTTGCTGGCTGGATTCATTTTTCCATCACATTATACACTGCTCGTTTCCATGGTTACGACCACCCAGCAGTGGTTGCACAGTATAGGAAAAAGCACCAGCCTATGTGCGCTCCCATGGTCCTGGCCACCAGAGAGGCTGATGCTTTTTCCTATATTGTGCAAGCACGACCACCACTGATGGATTTCAGGGTGGTCTGTAACCATGGAAACAATCAGTGTATAATGTGATGGAAAAATGAATTCAACCAGCAAAGGAAGCAATATGGACAATCACAATACATTAGTAAGTGTCTTGTATTAACTTTCGCTACATGATAAATGTGACTTACTGAAGGGAGACAACCGCTTTAAAGGGGTTTTCCATTCTGACTCCCTGGCTACCTTCGGCTTCCCGTCCCCTAAACCTCTGGATGGGATCACGTGCACAGCTGCATCCAAGAACTGGCCTCAGCAGTGACGTATCTCCAAGTGGCACATGATCAATTTGGTGGTAGAGCGTACATGTGCATGCAGTGGGGGTTTGAGACGATCGGCTGCCCCTTTTGCTTGGAGGAAAAAGAAGGGATTGGATGGGAGTAAAATTGGCAAAACCCCAACATTACAGATGGTTTATTAGTCAGTGACAGTATAACGGTCTGTGTGAGTATTAGGAACAGGTTTATTGGACCGGGCTTACATGGGGTAGGCGAGACTTTTTTTTGGGACTGTATGGAGACTAATATAATAATCATCTGTTTCGCTCTCCGCAGACATCTGCCTGTGAATATCTTACTGAGAAGAAGCACTTTTCATCACGCCCCAGACTAGACTGCACGCGCCCCCCCCCCCTGACTTTGCACTTACCGTATGTCTCCTCCGTGTTTAGAAGCCCCCTATGACGGCCAGTTTCCTGATATGGCTCCCTAAACGCAGCCCAACTATTGGCAAGCACCACTTCTGGCCACCACCTTACCCAAGGTAGAGGATCAGCCTAAAATACGACAAAAGGGAGTGGTGTAAATATACAGGTATAGGAAGACCAGCCTGGGTCGCCGGACTCCCATGCTCATGCCGTCCATAGTAGGCTGCTGCCCACCCCTTGCTACCATATTCCTGTGCCATCCAATAGCCACATCCCACAATGCTTCACCGCGGAAGAAAAGGCGATTACTCTCCTCTTCTGCCATATTTTTTGTTCTGAGCACAAGACCTGAGATACATACCACTGGCTGGAAAACGGTTGACTTACATGTACATGACCGCAATGTTGATGCTTTACGCCTTTGTTTTTTCTCTAGTTTTCTGTAAATTATCATTTCAGCTGTTTTATATTTTTCTTTTAATGAAGAAATGTTTACCGACTCGCCAGAATCCCTCTCTCTGATTTTTTTTTTTTTTTTTTTTAAATATTCACAATAGAAGTGAATGACCCCAATGTACATGATAGAAATTCTCTAGTAATGCCTGGGGTGGAAGGCAGACAACATGATCCTGTTATAACGATATCTCCATGTGTCATAAATACAGTATGTATTAAATAAAAACCTACGTCATATTTATCCAGATGTCATTTTCTTCTCCGTCAGTCACCATGAAATGCTAATCACCGAGCGCTCGCGTCAATGGACACTGCTGGGGCTGTGTCAGTCACATACGGGACAGGTTTTCAGACCCTCACCTCTCCAGGCTCCTGCTCTAATGGCCTGGACCAGAAGAAGTGCTGATCTGGACTGTTTAAACCCTTAGATGCCACGGTCAACAAAGACCGCAGAATTTAAGAGGTTTCAGAGGAAGGGGGTTCCCTCAGTCAGACATTGGCACTGAAGGAGATTGTGATGTATCAAGACCCTCTCACGGCAGTCAGGCCTAATGAAGGCTTTGGGAACTGTCCTTAGTGACTGCCTGTTGTGCAGTGCCAGAGGCGCAGCCTGATAAGGGTGTCTGTCAATTTCTACTGACAATATAATACACTGTACTACATAAGTAGTACAGTGTATTATAAAAGCAATCAAAAGATCGCATTTCAAAGTCCGCTTGTGGAACAAATAAGTAGTAAAGTTTGAAATAAAATTTTAGTTAAAAAAAATCGCATCTGTAACGACCTGAAATAAACAATTATTTTGTAATTTATCCTGCATGGTAAATGCTGTAAAAAATAAAAAAAAATAAAAATGCCAGAATTGCTCTATTTCATTATTATTATTATTTGCCACCAAAGTAAAAATGGAATAAAAGTGATCAAAACATCTTAAAAGTGACCAAAATGGTACCAATGAAAACTTCTCTCAAAAAATCAAGCCCCCTCACACAGCTCCACAGAAAGAAGAATAAAAAACTTATGGCTCTTGGGATGTGTCGATGCAAACACATTTTCAATTTTATTTTTTTCTAAAAAAAAAAAAAAAAAAAAGGGGTTTTACTGTGCGAAAGTAAAAAAAAAAAACCAAAAACTATGTTTTTAGTTTTGCTGTAATCGGACTAAGGCCCCATTCAGACGACCGTATTTCACGGCCGGATACGGGCCGTGAAAGCCCGGCCTGTGCTGCCTCAGAGGACGGGAGTGCACGGCGTCAATGGTTGCTATGACGCCGTGCGCTTCCTGAGGCCGCCGCCGTACAGTGGAACACAGTCGTCTGAATGGGGCCTTACCCAGAGAATAAAGTTATCATGTTATTTATGCTGTAAAGTGAATGCCACACTGTTTACAACATAAAAACTCAGTGGCAGTATTGCTGTTTCTTCTCATACCCCTAGAAAGCATTAATAAAAGTTAATCAGTAGGTTATGTGTACCCCAAAATGGTGCCATTAAAAACTATAACTTGTCCCACAGAAAACAAGCCCCTCACACGGCTACATCGATGAGGGAAAATAGCTCTTGGAAGGCGACAATTGAGAAAAATGACTTGGTCACTAAGGCCCAAAGCAGGCCGGTCACTAAAGGGTTAATGTATATGGCCCTGTATCGGGAAAATAGAACTCCAACCGCTACACAGATTAGTATTAAAGGGGTTGTGTTGAGATTTAAAAAAAAATTTAAATGGCAAACATTAGAATTATAAAGTTTACACTGTATATGCATTGGTCCTAAACCCCCTCTGATCCAGGATATGGGCTGCATAAGGGGCAACATCATTATGTACTAACGGTATCCCTGCCATTAAAACAAAAACTTGGACAATTCCCATTAAGAAATTGATCAGTACAGGACATTTTACCTAAAAATGACATGTTGTTAAAGGGGTTCCATAGACTTGTATGGGAGCGATTCTTACCATAGAAATGAATGGGGGCAGTTAGGTGTAATTACACCTACTCACCACTACCCCCGTGTCGGCCAAGCATGTAAACAATGAAGAGGAGGCAGCGCTGATACAGCTCGCGCCTCCTCTTCAAACAGCTGATCGGCGGGGTGCCGGGTGTCAGACCCCCGCCGATCTGATATTGATGAAGGTTTCCTCTCTGGCTGTAACGCTCTCCGCTGCGATTGGACAGCGCTACAGCCAGGGAGAAGGAGACGCCCATTGAGAATCCCTGGCGTCTCCTCCTCCCTGCATTTGCATAGCGTGCGCCGGATCTTTACAGGGGCACAGCGGGCCAACGGAGCTGCGCCCTGAAGAAATAGTAAGTTCTCCCAACTCCCCGACACATGCCCTCCAAAACCTGCTACTTATTTAGCAGAGTGTGGACCCATGAAAGGTCCTCTTTAAGTTCCCCCTGCAGATTTTCCATTTATGTTTGGATGATGCCACATTTTCTACTATATTTTCCTGACATCTACCCATAGCTCATCATAAAAAATTGACTTTGATATAATAAGCGCTCTTCAGCCCTAGAACAGTGATGAATGCAGATTCTGAAGGTCCCACCAGAGTTCTCAGGAGGGCTGGAGAGCGCCTACTGGCATCATACATCGTGCGGACTCACACAGGACCAACACCAGGTGTCATAGTGTGGGGCGCCATTAGCTATCATGGCTGTTCCTGTCTGGTATTTGTGGAGGGAACATTGACCAACCATCGTTATGTCCAGGACATCGTGGAACCAGTTCTACCACCTTTTATGACTCAGTTAGGAAACGTGGTAATTCAGCAGGATGACACCTGCCCACACACTGCCTGCGCTACACAACGTGTTCTTCAGGGTATTCAACAGCTCCCATGGCCAGCTCCATCATCGCCCTCCCCCCCCCCCCACCATCAAGAACGTCTGGGACAGGATGAGGCCACGGATCACCAATACACAGCAGCCCTCAACCACCTTGGCTGAACTAGTGGTCCACATGGAAAGAAATTGTAATGACCCCAGGATGACTTCCAGCATCTGTATGACCGTTACCATGTCAGAGCGACAGCTTGTATTCCAACAATGGGAGATGCCACCTAGTATTAATGTGACCTTACCTGAAATTGTACTCTGCTGTGGAACCTAAAATAAAGGAGACATCAACTTGATTGTGGGATCATTGACCAAGCACCTCTAGGGGTTTATACGTTGTCAGTTTCAGCCCAATTGCATTAAGTTTTCCAGGTGTTCTTTTTTGTGTTTTTTGAGTTGTATACTGTTTTATTATTGAGTTCAATGGATATCCAGTATGCAGTAAGCTCCCCCTAGTGGTGGCTACAGACAGACAGAATTTATTACTTACCCTTATGGCTATGCAGGGGATTTGGATCTTCGTTTTAGAAAAACTAAGATCTAACTGCTATATAGAAATATTAAGAAGCTTTTTTTACATTAATTCAGATTATAAAGAAATGAAATGGACCTTAACTTTGAAGGTTAAAGCGTCTGCTGTCATTGGTCCCGGGCTGGGACCCTGTTCCTTGGCCTGGACAGTGTCATTAATCTCACACGTACGCACACACGCATGTGTTTTCCTAAGAATTCCATAATGGAGCTTTCGCGTGACAGCTTCTTCTGGTCTTCCTGGGAGGAAGCGGGAGGGGTGCGGAGGGGAAAAATAGGCCAGGAAGTTTTGGTGAGAAGTTTATGTTTCCTCTGGCCCTGTCTGCATCTTCCAAAACAAGAGGCGGTGGAGTAAAAAGAGCGACGTGGGTTTGTGTGTATGTGTGTAGCGCCACTTCTTGTTT
Organism: Rhinella marina; assembly: GCA_900303285.1. Lineage (NCBI taxonomy): Eukaryota > Metazoa > Chordata > Amphibia > Anura > Bufonidae > Rhinella > Rhinella marina. The sequence goes on from ONZH01007413.1 coordinate 17,479, forward strand.
TCCTGGGGATGATGGGGGATAGATTGAGTCCTGAGATTTCTCATTACTCCGGCTGTGTAACATGACCTCTCGCTATCTCATAGTGTACATGTTCTCTGCCAAGACTTCCCGTAACTGTGTGATTATTATAAATATCACTGTACAGTTAAGAACGATCCAGCCGCTCTAAGGAAACCCCTGGGCACATTAAAAAAAAAAAAATTACAATCCTTCAAGGATATGACTGGGAATAAGATTTTGTTTTGGCAGGAACAAGACCTTCTTTTTAAAAAATCACCACAAAACGTCCTTGAGTTGTCGTCTATCAAGCGGTTGAAAACTCTGTTCAGCTGTCTCCCAGTTGTATCTGTTTCTGGAAAAGGTGGGTGACAACCTATATGGCTGCCATGACAGATCCCACAGTGGTTGTCACTCTGCCTTCTTAGGACCTTGGACAGTAAATCCCTTCTAATTGTTAAAGAGGTATTCCGGCTTTAATAATTACATGTATTACCTTAGAAAATAGGCACTTATACAATTTTCTAATATAAATGTATTTAAAATTTTGCATGCAGGCCTTTATTATATTCACACAATAGCCGCTTGATAAAGAAAAAAAAGGCACAGCCCATTTTAGTACAATAGGACTAAAGATGGCGTCAGTCATGTGACCCTCAATCCTATCATGTGACCCATGGCATTCAGATAAATGGGTTATGCCATGACTGATGTAAAAATAGAAAATTAGACATCATATAGCTCAGGAGGTGTGTCCTTTCTGCTGCAGTTCTCTCCCTGTAACTGCCACAGCCTCTAACAGAACATATGACTGGTACCAGTTGAAGTTTTAAAGTGAGCGTGTGCGACCACCTCAGTGAGATGGACAAAAAATATAAAAAAATAAAGAAAATAACAAACAGCAGGTGGCGCTATGCAAATACATTTTATTGAATAGCTCACTGGCTATACTAAATTTTTCATTGCATGCAATTAGAAATGTATTGAGATCCAGATACAGTATAAACAGTATTACTGCCTACAGTAGCATTTCATGTCTGTTCACTGTTGTGTAGAAGCATATCTCCCATCTCCATTGTATGTGTTGTGTTTGTATTTTTTTGAAACGGCGCCCTTCCCCCCCCATGCCAATTTCTTAAGCTAACCCCTTTGCCACAATGAAAGCGCTCACTGCCCATGGCCCTTCCGCTGCCCCCCCCTCTTGCCCCTACCTGGTGCTGCCTGAGGTGATCGCCTGGCCTCATTGGTGGTGGACCCCTGCGCGCCACCTCTGGAACTGTGTCAGACTATTGCCCCTCTGAAAATTCCGATCTCGTGGCAAACAATGTTGTGGGGCATTGAGAATTCTGTTTTTAATATATTTCCAATAGTAATAACAGAGGAACCACACATCTCACAGTTCTAAGAAAGCTACTCGAGAGCTCTCTCTGTGGAAGGTAAGTCATTGTTAGATCTTGCAGCTAGAAGCTGCCCCTGCATGTTGACAGGCTCCTTTCTTTCAGTGAATCTTATCTAAAGGTTGGAACATGTATTAATACACCTCAAAATTTTTGCGACTCAGTACATTTCCTCACACGACCATATGAATGGGTCTGCATCCGTTCCACAATTTTGCGGAACAGGTGCAGACCCATTAATTTCAATGGGGCCACAAAAGATGCGGACAGCACGCCGTGTGGTGTCCACTTCTGTTGTTCCGTTCCGCTGCCCGCAAAAAATATAGAGCGATTGTGAACAAGAATAGGCATTTCTATAATGGAATGGACGGGGGCGACATCTGTGTTTTGCGGAGCGCAAAACACGACATGGCCGTGTGAGTGCGCCTTAAGAGTACACACATGCAGAAAAGCCGCCTACATAGACTCAACCACTTTTCACAATTAGTCTTTTTGGGGTTGTTTGGGTTAAGGATGGGGTCTCCCCTGTCTATTGGACAGTGCATAGAGTGGCAGTCTACCACTAACCAGTCAGTGCTGCCAATATAAGACACCCCCAACTGGTAAAACCCAGTTGGACCTTTATTGCAATGTACTGGCAATTCATTTATAAACTTCTAGTGGGAATAACAGAGGAACACCACAACATAGAGTCATAAGAATAGATGCTCCAGAATTGTCATTACACGGAGAATACAAGTAGTTACTAAAACAGGCCTGTCAGGAGAGGGGACGGCTCCTCATTAAACTTTCTCTTTGGTTCTAAACTGGGAAATACTTCGGAAAGTGGATTTATCCTTTCACTTTAAGCAGTGAACCCATGTCTTGTAGCGCGCTGCTGTCATATTAAGTCCTAATGGTTGATTTTGTAACCTCCGCAATAAAATCTCATGAAATAAATCACGCGAAGAAGGGGAATTTCCTGTCTTCTCTATTTCAGTAAGCGTTTCCTGTCCAATGCCACCTAAATAGCTCGAACAAGGCGGCTGGCTGTTCTGAAGTCTACAGGCAGGGAGTAAACTGTGGCCCTGCGCCATGGAGGGACACCACTGAGCGTCAGATGGCGCCTGGTGGTATGCAGTATCATCACAAGGGTCAGCACGTTGAATTTCAACATGCCTGATCCTTTTCTACTGACAGCAAATAAGCCACCGCCAGAGGAGCCTATTAGTGGGGCTCATTCCCTTTCCCCTACAGAAAACACTTGAATGCTTGGTTGAGCCAAGCGTGCCTGTTGAAGAAATTGAAAGTATACTGCCAGCTTAAAGGGGTTGTCCGTGTTATTTTTTTTTGTCCTTTGTATGTTTCTAACTAGTCAAATACAACAGCTTTTCCATACACTTTCTGCTTCTAAAGCTGCTGGTTTCTCAGGTTTCAATGAGGTTCACATGACCTGTGATGTCAGCTTACCTCCCTGCTAATCTTGTATTCGTGCACCAGCAGATTAGAGCTTGTACACGAAACATCACTGTGCTGGCCACGCCCCCTTGCATTGCCGGGCTCCTGCTATCTGCTCTACCTGGATTCTTTCAGATAAAACATTAACCCCTTCAGCCAGAACACACTGAAGGCTTTACAACAGCAGCTGCAGATGTAAAGAGACACAGGATTTGCTCTCCTCACCCTACAGACACAAAGCTGACACTGGAGCTGATCTGGAGGAGATGCAAAGAACAAGGAAGGTAGGGGGAAGATCCTGTGTGTATCAGCAGTGTCATTGTACAACTGGGACTTGTAGTCCTACACATACAACATGCTGCTGAGTATCCCAGCAGACATGTCACTCAGGGCAGCATTTGCAGAGCAGGGGGAGGGGCTGAGATTGTTATTACTGCAGGTAAACAAAGACCAGAAGAGAACCAGGGAAATGTGGAAATATAGATTTTTTTTGCCTAAAACTTGCTTAACTTAGTTATACAGTACAGACCAAAAGTTTGGACACACCTTCTCATTCAAAGAGTTTTCTGTATTTTCATGACTATGAAAATTGTAGATTCACACTGAAGGCATCAAAACTATGAATTAGCACATGTGGAATTATATACTTAACAAAAAAGTGTGAAACAACTGTAAATATGTCTTATATTCTAGGTTCTTCAAAGTAGCCACCTTTTGCTTTGATTACTGGTTTGCACACTCTTGGCATTCTTTTGATGAGCTTCAAGAGGTAGTCACCTGAAATGGTAATCCAACAGTCTTGAAGGAGTTCCCAGAGATGCTTAGCACTTGTTGGCCCTTTTGCCTTCACTCTGCGGTCCAGCTCACCCTAAACCATCTCGATTGGGTTCAGGTCTGGTGACTGTGGAGGCCAGGTCATCTGGCATAGCACCCCATCACTCTCCTTCTTGGTCAAATAGCCCTTACACAGCCTGGAGGTGTGTTTGGGGTCATTGTCCTGTTGATAAATAAATGATGGTCCAACTAAACGCAAACCGGATGGAATAGCATGCCGCTGCAAGATGCTGTGGTAGCCATGCTGGTTCAGTATGCCTTCAATTTTGAATAAATCCCCAACAGTGTCACCAGCAAAGCACCCCCACACCATCGCACCTCCTCCTCCATGCTTCACGGTGGAAACCAGGCATGTAGAGTCCATCCGTTCACCTTTTCTGTGTCGCACAAAGACTCGGTGGTTGGAACCAAAGATCTCAAATTTGGACTCATCAGACCAAAGCACAGATTTCCACTGGTCTAATGTCCATTCCTTGTGTTCTTTAGCCCAAACAAGTCTCTTCTGCTTGTTGCCTGTCCTTAGCAGTGGTTTCCTAGCAGCTATTTTACCATGAAGGCCTGCTGCACACAGTCTCCTCTTAACAGTTGTTGTAGAGATGTGTCTGCTGCTAGAACTCTGTGTGGCATTGACCTGGTCTCTAATCTGAGCTGCTGTTAACCTGCGATTTCTGAGGCTGGTGACTCGGATGAACTTATCCTCCGCAGCAGAGGTAACTCTTGGTCTTTCTTTCCTGGGGAGGTCCTCATGTGAGCCAGTTTCTTTGTAGCGCTTGATGGTTTTGCGACTGCACTTGGGACACTTTCAAAGTTTTCCCAATTTTTCGGACTGACTGACCTTCATTTCTTAAAGTAATGATGGCCACTTGTTTTTCTTTACTTAGCTGCTTTTTTCTTGCCATAATACAAATTCTAACAGTCTATTCAGTAGGACTATCAGCTGTGTATCCACCTGACTTCTGCCCAACACAACTCATGGTCCCAAACCCATTTATAAGGCAAGAAATCCCACTTATTAAACCTGACAGGGCACACCTGTGAAGTGAAAACCAGAAAACCATTTCAGGTGACTACCTCTTGAAGCTCATAAAGAGAATGCCAAGAGTGTGCAAAGCAGTAATCAAAGCAAAAGGTGGCTACTTTGAAGAACCTAGAATATAAAGACATATTTTCAGTTGTTTCACACTTTTTTTGTTAAGTATATAATTCCACATGTGTTAATTCATAGTTTTGATGCCTTCAGTGTGAATCTACAATTTTCATAGTCATGAAAATACAGAAAACTCTTTGAATGAGAAGGTGTGTCCAAACTTTTGGTCTGTACTGTATATTGCTGCCCATCAGATTTAAAGTACTATATAACCCCTTTAAAATGCCAAAGCTGTCCCTGACACAAAAAAAAAAACATATGAAGCCACAGCATGTCTAACGTACTGTATTATCTTATAATCTACTATACGTATTGTATATATTTGCAACTCCCCCCCACACACACCCACCTATCTAACTATGCATCCGGTACTGGGAGCCAAGGTCAGTCCCATATGCTGAAGGCTATCCCTTTCCCAGAGTTCCTTGCACAATGTATGTGTGTGCTGTCTTGCACGTCTCACTAGTGGTAATGAGGAGGGAGGGAGGGGGATTGGGAGAGAGGACCCAGCAGGGGGTGGGGTGGGGGGAGGATAAAAAGGGAACTTGTCCCTTCTCTACTGTCTATACACCAACATATACCAACAAACATGTCCTGTCTGCATGCCACAGAAGGTCAGGAAGTGTGCAGAGATATACAGTATACTGCAGAAGGCGCTCCTTTCTATAGAATTATTCCTGCCTCAATCTGCTCATATTTCCGTACATTAAGACGATAGACATCACATGGGGTCGTCTTCTCAAGCTTCTCTTTGTCTGTGGTTCCTTGGGCCCACAAGAGGGAATTATTCTCAGGGACCAAACCTCTCATCATGAATTAATTCTTATAGGTCTTGATTCCAAGAAATAGACCCTTGTCTCCAAAGGCAGCTCCAAATGTTTTATTTCTTCTGGACCTTTGGGGCCTACCATGGTATGAGAGCCTGTGCCCACCGGAGGATCCTCTGGGCCAATCTGACGCTGTCACTGTCTATGGCCACCAATATTCCTACTCAAATTTTTATCTGAGTTGAAAGATTACAAACTTCTTTGAAGGCCACATGAGTGAGTCTACCAAATGACTCTTCTGTGGTTTCTGACATGATAAGGGCAAGCGTTTGCCATCCGTCAAGCTCGAAGAGTTGGCATTAAACCTGACTCTGGACAAAATGGCTGGGTGGGATATCTTGATAAGTGCTCCGAGGTAAAATTTCGTCAAGGGGGTTTGAGCATTTTATATGCAGCCATTTACTGGTAGACTACTGTTAGACCCTCATGTACTCACAGCGAGAAACCGAAGGGGGCCATAGGCCAACCCCACCCTTACCCGTATGATAATGGGAAATGGCACTGAGCACAGGCTCTTGGCTATGAGTGTGGTGTGTGTGAATAAAACAATAGAAGGGATGTGTGTGTGTAAAAGAAGATCGGAGGCCATAGTGAATTTTATCTTAAAGGGATTGTTCACTCCTGGGATCTTTTCTGAAGAACCTGCCCAGAGTGGCCGGACCCAAAGCTGGTGGAGCTGCGATGGAACCAGTACCCAGGAGGAGGAATCAGGTAAGTATGGTTATGATGCCCATAAAGGGTTAATGGTGTATTCCAGTGGCAGGCACCATTATGCTGGCTCGGCTAGTTCTTTGACCCTCATAGACTCTAATGGAGAGAAGAGCACAAGTGACCCTCCCTTGTGTCTCCTCTCCTTTTCAACTGCTATTTCTAGATTCTTCAGTTCAACAGGAGTCAAGTTTTTTTCAGATTTTCTTTTTTGGCTTAAAATACAATAGTCAGAGCATGCTGCAATAAAAAAAAAATACAACCAAAAAAAACAAAAAATTATAGGTTTCATAATTGCCATAACATCCAGAGGTGACTTAAAAAAAAAAACACTAAAAAAAGCACGTAAAAACTTAGCAAAAAAGTCTGCAAAAATGCCACAAGAACTGTGTGAATCAATCCTCAGGGCTAACGCGTATAGCTGTAGTTTCAGTCCGCATCCGATCTGCGATTCTTGCGGATAAGGTCACCCCAATGGGGCAGCAAAAGATGCGGACAGCACACTGTGTGCTTTCCTCATCCGTAAGTCTGTTCCGCAGCCCCGCAAAAAAATGGAACATGTCCTATATTTGCCTGTTTTGTGGACAAGGATAGGACCTTTCTGCAGGAGTAACAAAAATAAAAAAAGCGGCATGCAGTCGGCTAGGATCCGTATTTTGCGGATCCATGATTTGCATTTTTAGATATTAAAAATGCTAAAAAAGCACTGCAAAAAAAACTGTACAAAATGGTGAAAAATAGAGGACAAAAAAATGTGTGCTTTTTGAGGTGAAATTTTGGTGGAGGTTTTTAAATTTCATTTTAATTGTGGTTTTAATATAACACTCTGTACAGCCGTGTACTTTGCACTGCTGAAGCTATGACACAGTATTTTTGGTTTTATTCCGTATGACGTCCCTATATGGGGTCCAAGCTTTTTTTCCCACATTGATTCACTTATAATTGCAGAGTTCAAAAAAAACAGTGCCCATATGGCATCTAGAAAAGGTTTTCTCATGGATCTTTTTACGCAGATCATATTTTGACTGCATTGACGTCTACAGAGAATTCAGACATCCAGTGGAGTGTGTCACTATGTTTTTCTTCAAATATAAGAGGGGTTTACCCTAAAAACTGGAGCTGCTGTGGCTTGTGCGTTCTCTGGTAAAACTTTATACATTTATAATGGACTCCTAGAAAGAAAGGCGACAATGTGATATATCAGCCGGGACAGGATAGGTTCATCAGGAGGGATCCAACACCCGGCTCAAGAGGCTGCAGCGCTCCAGGCCACAGCCTATCAAGCAGAGCCTCGTACATTGTACAGCAGCTGTACCTGATATGGCATTCACTTGAATGGGACTGGGCACCTCGGCCAGGTGACCAATGAAAGGTGACATCACTGGCCTAGGAAGAGGCCACAGTGCCCTGGTCATAGACCCTACAGGGAAGTTTCCGGGCTGCACCCTGGCCACTGGCTGGGTGCATTATGATCTGATGCACTCATCTCTAAATTCTCTTAATTCTGAGAGCATCAGGCACTTATGCAACTGGGCAGCGCTCGCAGGTGCCCTCCTGAATTCAACTATATCACCGTCCTCAGGACAGTGATACAGTGATATACTGTGGCGGGGGAGGCAGTATTTTTGTTGCACTGTGGTATTTGGTTCTGCAGGGGCAGTATTTTGTGCTGCACTGTGGTATTTGGTTCTGCTAGGGCGGTATCTTGGGTTGCACTGTGGTATTTGGCTCTGCAGGGGCGGTATTTTGTGCTGCACTGTGGTATTTGGTTCTGCAGGGGCAGTATTTTGTGGTGCACTGCGCAGGTATTTGGCTTGCTTCAGCGGAAGGTATTGTGTGGTGCACTGCGGTATTTGGTTCTGCAGGGGAGGTATTTTGTGCTGCACTATGGTATAGCAGGCCCCGCCTACTTCCGTTGGCCCAGTAGTGCCCCAGTCCGTCCCAGGCGCCTGCCAGAGTGCTGCGTCCTCTTCAAACAGGTGATCAGTGTGTCTGCCAGGAATTGGACCCCCATCGTCCAGATATTTATGACCTATCCTAAGAATAGGTGATCAATATTGTACTCCTGGAAGACCCCTTTAACTTTCAATTCAGTTTTAGGTCCACGACATGTTAATAAAAACAAATAGGGTCATTTATCAAACTGGTTGCCCATAGCAACCAATCAGATCCCACCTTTCATTTTCCAAAGGAGCTGTCTAAATGAAAGGAGGAATTTGATTGGTTGCTAGCGGCAACTAAGCCAGTTTTACTTCACACTAGTTTGATAAATGACCCCCAAAATGATAAAAATTTTGGAAGTGTGTATTTTATATATATATTTTCCCAGTGGGCATATGGTGCAGTAAGGCAACCAGTCCGTGGTCCTACCCTTACAATGTAGGGGGGCCACTATCTCCCTTTTTGCCCACCTGTCTAGCGGTGGACTCCTGCAGAGAAGATTTCAGCTGTTGACAGTCAGTCAATGATATCAACATGTTGCGTGTACTAACCTAACTATTCTAAGCCAGGTAGGTTTTCTTTCACCCAAGGTAAATTTTCAGTTGTTAACCAAGCTCAGTATCTAAATTGCTTGTTGGCACCTATCTCCGACCCAGCCCCCCCTCCCCGCATCCAGAGCACAGCGCCCTATACCTAGGCCCCTGCCCAACCAGAGATCCTAAAGGTAATGTTAGCCCCCTGCAAATAGTCATAATGATATCATAAAATTGATGAGATTGATCAAAACAGTGACTTTTATAAAATCTAAGCCAGCAGCTGTCTTTCCTCTAGTGTAGAGAAAACGTCAGGCCGTTGCCCCTAACAACCATCAGGCTGCTGCTTTCATTTTCCATAGGGCCTCTGAAAAATGAGAGCAGGAAGCCCATTGGTTGCTATGAGCAACTGCTCCATTTATAACATTAGGGAGACACTGGCTTTTTTAATATACTTTTCTGACTGACACCATTGTTACTGTAGGAGTGGTTCATTTTCACATGTCACGTTGATTTCCTCTGTAAGTCACCATGAACGAATGCATCTGAACGTGAATGCAATGCAGACATCATGAACAACAATGGCTGCTCCTGACATGTTTACTATTGCCTGAATATACTGGAAATTCACTATCCATGTCTGGCCATACACATGAGATAAACGTCCGAACCCAGCAATTTCGCCAATGTCTATAAGGGTCTCCCGACTCTATCCCATCGGCTGATATTGGGGGAGATAAGAACTGGGTTATTGGATTTTAACTGTTTGATAATTTGGTGAATACACAAATTACTACAGAAATTTTGGTGGAGGTTTTTTGCTTTGAGTGAGCATGCTGTAGGTAATTTTATGACATTTTCCTCATAGACTTTTCTATAGAACTTGAAAAACACCAGAAAATGCTTGTAAAAAAACCCCCCAAAAATGAAAAAAAAAACAAACAAACAAAAACAAAACAACACTGAGAAGGTAGCATTATGTTCCTGGTGATGTCACCAACACTACTGGGTGGGTTTTAGCGATGCCCTAGCCTGTATATCACAGGATCTGCTGAAAAAGCAGGGCAAGGGAGAGCAGTCCCATACAAAATTAATGGAGTGGCATCATGCATCTACAATCTCGTGATCGGTGAAGGTCCAGCGATTGGATCCCCACAGATCTAACAGCTAGCAGAGTTGTCAAACCGTTCAGAAATTTCTGGATGATCCGTAAAAAATAGGCGACTTTTTTCCTGTGACCGCAAAAAAAAAAAATATGTGTCTCATTTTTGCAGCTCATAGTAAATGCTGGTATTGAGTGCATTATCAGATATATATATATATATATATATATATATATATATATATATATATATATATAATACATATAGTACTTATGATCTGTATTATTCATTATGGTTTTCCAATTTGTCCGTAAAAAGTGTAAGCTGTCCGTTGTTTCGGGAAGTTGTCCAGAAAAAAAAGAAAAATTCTGGTTGGCAACCCTGATAGCTAGCTATACCCTATCCTATCCCTTATCCCCTTTCCATTTGACAAATAAAATAAACAAATACTAAAGTACATGAAATCAGTAAAAAATGAAAATAAATAACGTCCTATCTGTGATTAACAAAGATGCAAAATAGCATAAAGTAATCAAGGGGTTAACAATACAACCACACCATAAAAGAAACAGCAGTGACAACAGCAGCAGCAAAACAAAAGTAACAATACTAAGGATACAGTACGATAAATAAAAAAGCAGAAGAGACGCCTTCTCCCTCTAGCGGCCGCTGGGTGACACTGCAGCTGTCCCCTATCACATGATCGTGGTGCACGTGTATATGACACAAAGCCTTATGGAGGGGGAGACTTGGTCCAGAAGGAGGGGGCAGCTCACTAGTGTTAGTCAAGCAGCAGCCACAGGTTTGCCCGGCTGCTCCAGGAGGGAGGTCAGCTCCTCTGAATATGCTTAGGACAAGACCAGAGGATTATCCTTGAAAAACCTTGCAGCATTGCACAGCCCTCCATTGTGGGGGTCTTATAAGGATCTATTGACTATTGCAGGCTGGGAAGAAATAGGAGCTGGGGGATAGACCTCAGTAACCTGCTTCACAGATTAGTCCTTGCCTTTAGGGGCACAGATCCTTCAAGATCTTCCTTCTTGAGAACATCACTGTCTGGTGGTCTCCTCCAGCTCAGACACAGCCTACCAGACTGCAGTGCAGGGTCTGAGCTGATCGCAGTGAGGAGATCGGGGGGTCCTGTCAGGGTAAGTGTCTTGATTTTATGTCTTGTATTATATACTGGATTGTCGGAGGCTTTTCTGTGTCTGGTCTGGGCTGATGCAAGCATTTATGGTCTCCTATCTTATGGAGTCGATGGTAGGGGCTGGGCAGTCGGTGCTTACTCATAACTGTTCTCTCTTCTGTAGGACAAAGTTGTATGTCTAATTGCACCCAGCCGGCGCTGTCACTGCTGTCA